>JAXQQM020082366.1:0-26538 GCA_034641835.2 Pinus albicaulis
CTTGCGTCTTTGGAAGACATAGAGGGAGTCCCTTTGACCGGGGATGCTGTCTTTTGAACCTCCACCTCCTGGGTGTCCTCTTGATGCGAGCTTAGGAGTTCGAACTTGTTTTCAGGAGCGGACTTAGTCGGGATCTGCTGAGAAGAGGCCTGTTGGGGACTTTTGCCACTAGGGCCTCCCTGCTTTTGGGAGGTTTTGGAGCGCTTGACTTGATTCCATCCGTCCTCCTTCCCTTGCACAACCTCATTGTTGGATGGACAGCCTCTGGCGAAGTGGCCATAGACATGGCATTTCCGGCATTTGAAGGGCAGCTACTCATAGTCCAGTTTCTGCACATGCGTCCAGCTTCCGAATTTGATTTTGATGGCCTCTAGTAGCCCAACCTCCAGATCTACTTCCACACAGATCCTGGCGCAGTCATACTGGTCCTTGTTGTTTGCTCGATCGATGAACTTCCCAAGGGCATTTCCAATATGCATCAGAGAATCCCAATTCCAGCAGTGAACTGGCAGATTTGGGAGTCTAACCCACACCGAGACTGCTTTGGGCACATCCACAGCAGGATCGAAGTCTGGAGTCCACTTATTTAGATACAAACCCTGGGGGCCCATGAAGTAGGGGCCGTTCTGGAAGATCAGATCTTTGTCATCTTTTGAAGTGAACTCGAAGAGGAAGTAACCTCTCCCCAAAAAATAAGAAGTAACGCTTTCTTTGATCAGAGGCACCCAGTTTCTGTTGACCCAGCTCTCAGTGGTTTTGGGAGATGGCCAAAGCCCTGTGAACTGGCCTATGAGAGCTCGTTCAGCCAGTGATAAAGCAACCTGAATTGGAGTCTCTGCTGGAAGAGAGATCTCAGGTATTTCATCAATTTTCTTAACAAATTTCGCAACTTCAACATTCTTCTTCTTAGGAAGCCCTGCCAATAAGCGATTGAAAGCCTCAGCAGAAGAGGGCGGGGGAGGGGGACGAGGCCCCTGGGGAGAGCCCAGCCCCTCCATGGGCGCAAGCCCTAGCAAGAACGCGGCCCGGATCAAGATGCACAGCAAGAACGCATCACTCCAAATTAGAAACCCCTCGTAACCGATTGTGTCTACTGATACACCCAATGGAGCGCAATTACATGGGTTTCTTACTAGAGGGTCCCATAACAATTCTAACCAATCAACGGTGATCGCATACTCTGCAATATAACTCTTAAACGTTAAGTTTTATTTCCTGTGATTTGTGAAGTTGCGTCGTGCTGCCACGTGTCTTCCTACACTCCATAACTTACCTTGCGATGGTTCTTAATGTTAACTCTTAAATTTTGCGCTTTGCAAAATTTCCCCGAAACGCTTTCAATTTTCGTCGTTTGATCTTGGCTGGATCTGACGATCCGCGCTATACCTCTGCTATACCACTTTGCATCGCAAACCAAAAACTTTAACTTGCAAAAACTATTAATGATATCTATTAACATTTTCGATTTGCAAAATCATGAATCGTCTTCTGCCATTGATCTGATTACAAATCCAACGGTCCTCACCTCTGTCTCTGCCAACTCATCGCCCATTATATTGGTTGAATTGCGAAATCATCGCGACCTTTCACCTTTCGCCCTCGGATCTGCAATTTAATCACGATCATCCATTCTCCTTCTCGTAGCTTTGCTTCGCCTCCTCTGCCTGCACTCATCTCTACCGTCAAACCTTAAACCTTTGGTCCTGCGCTTCGATCCTGGTCATTGGTTCCTCACTTAGAATTCTTCTAAGTATTTCTGTCTTTAGTCGATTATCTCTTCTTCCAGCTATTGTCGCTCTGCAATACTGCTTCCTCCATGCTACTCCTTCTATCTTCTTTGGAATCTTTCAATGCTATCTCCCCTGAGCTTTGTCCAGTATGCAAACGCCTGGATCCCTCCTGAGCTTGTTCTTCTTCTCTTCTTCCCTCGGTCTTTGCCATAGTTTTTTCTACACGAAGTTCACCGAAACTTTGTCTTCTCGCTTAGTCTGTCTATTCATTAACAAAAAACAATATGCATATATAATAACACGAATACCAACAAAGTACCATAATTGAATTCGACAGGGAATAAAACTAACAGGTTAGAACATAGAGCCCGATTAAAATAAAAAACATTTGGAATTAATTTATAAATGAAAGTACACAGAACCAAGCCCTAGGATGGCTGGTTTTTACATTTGTTCCTACTCTTTGTTCAACCCTCTTTCACACCTATTTCCCTCTCGTTCTCTCTTTCTCTATATGGAAGGCAAAACCCCACAATGGTGGATTTGGTTTTGTTTTATGCCTTTCCCAAAATCCCCATATGGTTGAGAAACTGTTATTAAGTTTTTAAAAAAATTTATTCAACTAAATAACTAACTAATCCTAATATAACTATTCTTTTAACCTACAGATTACAATGGGTATGTTAGCCGAAATTAACTTTAAACAAAATACTTTAAAACTAAAGTCTTCAAATTATTAGGACTGCTAGTCCTCTTCCCAAGCCAAAACATGTGACCATCTTGTCACATTTTTGGCTCTACCTTAATGCTCCTGCATCAGACTCCTGAGGTAAAAGAATTCATGACCTCCTAGTCATGTGCCTTCAATGCTTGAATCTTCCAGGATACCAAACTCTGTTTTGTTACTGTCCATAGGATGCATTGTCTTCACCATTCTTTAGCTGCAATATTCCAAACTCCCATACTTTGTGCTGCAGTGCTCCAATTCTTCTACCTTCACTATTCTTCACTTTCCAAATAATTCCACAGTAGACTTCTTTCTTCCCTTTGCTATAACTCTTCTTAGGTATTTACATTAACTCCCATAGTTCATCTATGGTTTCTTGAAATTCAATCTTTTGTTGTAATCTAATATTATTTCCAGTCCTCTGCCAACACATTCTACTACACTCTGTCCCAGATATTGCTGCAAATATTACTCCAGACATTGCTGGCACCCAAACTTCCTGAATATCTTTGAAGATATCTCTCTCTGCAACATCCCTCTTCTTTTCCTTGTTTGAAAATTTACTCTCAGAAGGTAAATTGCCTTCTAACTCTCTGACTGCACTAATATATTTATTTACTCTTTCCTGTATACTAGTTAACACAATTAAGTTTTGGAAACTAGTATCTATCTCTATTTCAACTACAGTTTGAAATGGTTCCATCTTTTTGTCTGCAATCTCTTTCTCTTGTTCAAATTCTTTCAGAAAGAAACTCAACCATTCACTAATTACTTGATTCCCTTCAAGTACCTCTTCAGTATGTTGTATTATAGTTTTAAAATAACTCTCTTCCTCTTCCTTGACAACACTCCATTGTTGTCCTTCTTCTTCTTGATTGGTATTAATAGTTGTTACACAACATTTTTTCACTGTCCCTGCAATCCCCAACTCGCACATTGGAGGGCCATTTATGTGACCAATAAGCAATGTCATGCTTTGAAAATACCATCATTGCATCCCTTTACATGAGAACAATATTCCCTCTGTTGACAATTCCCTTAGCAGGGCTATAAAAACACCTATTTTTTCCTTGGCGCGAGTAGCCAGTTTCACCCTCGCTCGGACTAGGAAATTTAACATTGAGCCCGCGCCAGTTGGTGCTATGTGCTAGTTAGACACCCGCGCCAAGATGTTTATGGAATTTTTTTTTAAAATAGAGGCAGAGGTTCCACTCCAACCATCTCGAGGATGAGTCATTGGGATTGGTTGAACTGAAACAACTACGGACTCCTTCCTTTAGTTAGTAGCTTCCACCTCCCTTGGAACTCTCCTAAAGGATAGGACTCCCTCCCACCTTTGTAGGGATCCCAACCTCCTCCTCTTCCTCTATAAAAGAAACTATCTCTCTTAGTACAAGCCAACTAAACTTGGAGAATTAGACATACTATAGCTGAATTACTAGAGAAGATAGAATAAGAAGGAATTACGTTGAGGAAGCTTGAGTCCATGACTTCTAAGAGAACTTGAGTCCATGCCTTCATCCCTTCTGAATTCCCTGACGAACATTTGAGACGCACTTTTCCTGAACCCCGCTAGAGGAGACTGCGATGTCATAGCATCGATTGTACTCTTCCTTCTATTCATTTATATACATGACTACTGCTTGGTTCCACTATTGTGTTATGATGTTTACTTGACGCAATATGTTTAGCCCTCTTTGACTAGCTAATAGTTATGAGTGAAATCATTATGTCATGTGTTGTTCTTGTTCTTTGTCCTATGTGCAGATATATGAGCGTAACAACGAATGGATTGTAATTTGCTGAGACAGGAGCGAGAGGCTACTACTCTTTCTGCAACGACGACAGCGTTGGATTCTAGGTAGGTCAATCTACTGTGTCTTTTGTTCATTCATTAACTAGGAAGCAACACTTTAGCGTGTCCTTTTGCTTCTAGACCCACTCTAGGGCTAGAGGGATAGTATCTGTCCGTAGAGAGGATTTACCTTCATAACAAATTGGCGACTCCACTGGGGATCAATGCAAGTTTGTCGTTTCATCTTGTTGGGTCAGTTTCAATTATTGATTTAGATATCTGTCTTTTTCTGGTTTGTTTGCTTAGTTTCCATCCTTTGTTCAGCTCTAGAGTGTCAAGGTTGACCTCTGCTCATTAGGTTTTGGTTTTTCCTCTTCTTTCCTTAGTTATCTGGTTTGGCGTGGTTTTTCGCTGCACAGTCGCGCCGATTGTTGCAGGTTGCTCTTTTTGTACTCGCGCCAACCCATGTATGGCGCGGATTACAACCTTACAGTCGCGCCAACCTCTGTAAGATTTAGCTTGACCTCCTTAATGAGTGTTTTGGTCATTTTTTCTCGCTTCTGGGTTATTTTTAGGTGTGATTAAGCCTTTGGGATTGTGTTGACTACTGTAGCCTTATTTCCTGTAGTCGTTTGTCCATTTTCCTGTCGGTGTCATTTAAGACCTTAGGGTTTCTAAGTGTTCTTGTACACTGAGCCTTCGGTTTGAAAACAAGTCTCTTTGATTGTTGTCAGTCTCGTTTTGGGTCATTATGCTGAGTTTTTCTTGATCCTTTTAAGTGTTTTGTTGGTTGAATGATATTTCCGTTTTATCGATTAGTCCTTTTTCTTCTCACTTTGAGCATCGATTACTTTGTTTGTTTGGGTCATTTTGGGAAACTCTCTCTTTGATTGAAAGTTTGCTCCATTAGCTTGAATTTTTTTGTGTTTGTTTCGCTTTGGTTGAGTCATTCAATTTTAAATCCCTACATTCGCAAAACTCAAACTAGTGTTTATTTTGTTTTCCATTGAATTAGTACATTGTGTGCTTTATTTCATTAAAAAATAAAAAAAAAATGTTTTGCATTCTTTCATTGCATCGAAATTGAAACGTTCCTTTACATAACTAGCATTTTTCAATCTAGGAAGGAGTTTCGTTTTCGATTGATTGCATTAGAGGCATTAGAAGTTTTCTTCGCATTGCTTTTTATTATTTGAAATATTTCTATCCTTCTCATAACTAGTATTCATCAAATTGAAATGATGTTCATTTGCATATAGCTTGCATTTAGGAAATTCAGCTCCAAATTCGATAGGGCCTTAAAATTGAAACATAATCCAAGGTCAATTGTAAAATTCATTTAATGAACCTAAGGCAACACTGAAACCTAACGAAAAATTTCTAGTGGTCTAGGCTAGAGACATGTTTCGACGTCTTAAAACCTAGTAACTGTCACTTGCCTTTTGGCTTCAAACAACAGTAGTACGGACTTGTGCTCCCCATACCGTCATGTATATAAAGGGAGACCCCTCTAGGTTGCAATCCTTTATCCATAGGAAGCCGAGTCTGCCGCCTTGTAACCGTGATACACCGAACACAACATTCAGCGAGACTACCTGCACGTACGTTAAGTCCTTGGTCATTTCTCTTTCATTTGATTACCAAGGTGTATATGGCAGTTCATGGAAACCCAGTATACCCTCTTGCTTAGAATACCTGAGTAGTCGTTTCGATCTTTTCGTGACTCTTTAAACAAGGAAAATATCATCGAGCACATGTCCTTTCACGCTCGTTTCAAATTGAAAGTGACTATAGTCATCTTTTACCTGTTTCTCGACTCTTAAAACATGAAAAAACAAATTTTGGTTTCAGTGTTATAAAATTAATCACCTACGTTCACACACCTATTTAAAAGTTTTGTTACTTGGTCTGATTGATTTCCTTAGTTTTGATCTTGGAACCTTCGATTGGTTCTCTTTTTTCCTTTGTGTTCTGATACACGGTCAAAGTGGCGGAACTTCCAGTTTCGTCGTCCTCACTACCTCTTAGTGGTGGTTCTTTTCTGGACGTTTCTTTTGAAACCCCTCAGTCCACTGGGTCTGTTGAGTTTTCGCAGCCTATTCTTCCGTCTATCCAACCCCTTGCTACTCGATCTCCGCTTGACGAGCCGGTTGAGTTCAATTGGCCTCCTTCAAGTGCTTGGTCTGGTTTTGGGGAAGAAGGAGAATTTCCTCCTCTTACATCAGGATCACCTTTTGTTGCTGCTGCGATACCTCCTAGTCCCCTTAGTATTTTCAAAGATCTTACTACAGACTCGGATATAGATTCCTCTAGTCCTGTTGGCAGTGATGGAATGCCTATTTCCACAGGAGAATATTAGCTCTTTCTTGAAGAAATCTCTCGTGCCTCTATCCAATCTTCTCCACCTTCGGTATCACTCCCGGCTGGCTATAGGTCTTTGAGTCAGATTATGTCCGGTGTTGCCTCCATTGTGCAATCTAGTACAGTAACTCCTCCTTAGAGTTCGGTCCTACCTTCGTTAGGGCTATCACCGTCGACTCCTGGTTCGTCGGTTACTATTACATCTGTTCCAGTTCAACCGATGGTCTGTGTGGCTTCTAGTTCAGTTTCCACTACTCCTGTGATTCCTCGCAGTATTAATTTTGAATAATATATGTTAGCTATTCAGCAGCAGAGTTCTCAGGGTTCTCAGCAGTCCCAAGCTCCTAGAGATCCTCGTTTCCACCATTATGATGTTGTTGGTAATCCCATATATGTATATCCACACCATTATGATGTGTATGGGAATCCAATTTATTTGCCTCCTATTGATCCTTATTAGGCTGTTTATGATCCTTCTCAGTCTATTACTCATTTGGGACCTACCTTGCCTTTGCAACCCTCTGGCTTACAAGGACAACCCTCTCAGGGACAACCTTTAGCTCAGCAGGGCCTTGCTTTTGGTCCACAGGGACAACCATACGGTCCACAAGGCCAACCTTTGGTCCAACATGGAAAATCCTCTAGTCTCTCGGTTCAACCTCTGAATCAACCCGCATCATCTTTTGGTCCTGGGGGGCAAGTTTATCCACCACAGGCACAACCTGTTGCACCACAATCATAGCTACACGTTCAGTATGGCCCAAATATTGTGCAACCAGGACAACCCTATGGTCCTTCTCTTGGTCAACCTAGTCATCAGGGACAGCTTGGACCGTCGCAACCATTAGGCCAACCTTTCCCGCAAGGTCAACCTGGTGGCCCCCAAAAACGATTTCAACAACTGGTTCAACCAGCTCAGCAACCATTGCAACCTGCCCACCAGCAGATTCCTTCGTTTCCGCAGCCGGTTTTACCTGTTTACCCTGCCAAACCTGCTCCACAAGGTCAACCTGTTCAACCGCAGGGCGCTTACTACCCTCAAGATTCATATCAACCGATATATAGCGCGCGTCAGATTCGTTACCCTCAAAATCAACTTGTGTATCAGCAACCTCAAAGTTATGCTTACATTCCACAACGGAATCCTTATGCTACTCAGCTAGGGCCTTAGTGGTCTACTTCGACTCAATATCTTGGTCCTCAACCCTAGTATCAACCGAATTATCCTGCTTCTAATCCCTATGATCCGAATCCTTCGGGACAGAATTCCACTCGGACTGGGTGGAATGTACACATAGGTCCTTACCAAAGACCTCCGATGAATTTTAATACTCAATTACCGTTTCTTGCTACATTGGAATTACTCGATGTGTCAAAGTTAACAAATGATCCTATTCTTCATAACCCATATTGGCCTCTGGTTCCAACCAAGATTCCTGGTGATTGTCCTAAATTTGAGGGTAAACCTGGTGAAGACCCCCAAATGCATGTTATGACTTACCACTTGTGGTGTTCTTCTAATTCTTGGGTTGGTGATTCTATTCGTCTCCGTATTTTCCAGCGAACTCTTACTGGTGCCGCTGCAAAGTGGTACATTGAGTTGTCTCGTGGAGTCTTTCAAGATTTCAATTCTTTAGCCATGGCGTTCCTTACACATTTTCAGTTATCAATCCGCTATGAGACTGGGACGCATCTCCTCACTTCATTGAAACAAGACCGAGCTACTCATATCTTGGATCATATTCATGAGTGGCGGCGCCGTCGTCGCATGATCAAATTTGAGATACTTGATCAACTTCTGACTCATTGGTTCACCACCTCCTTTGTCAATCATATTGCCAAAGACATAGCTATGGGGGCATGTGTAAATGAGGAACAAGCCATTTATTACGCCCAATACCTTGATCTTGTGTACTCTCAGTCCAACACATTATATGATATCTTGCCTGATGCTCCTCGACCTGGAACTTATAAACCGCCAGCGACTCCATCCATTGATGGTATTATTGGTTCCATATCTCAGACTCCTCAGAAGCCTCCTTCCTCCAACTCTGGGAAGTAGAAGTCTACTTCTTCCAATAATGTAGCTTCTTAGTCAACTTCGAATTCTGGCAAACCCATAGAAGTGAATGCTATTCAAGCTAATGCTACGGATAACACTTCTAAAGGTAAGAAGAAGGGTAAAGGTAATGCCAAAGCCGATACCTCAAAATAGGATTCTCAGAAACCTCGTTCTGCTGATAGTTCTCAACATAAACCAAAGTATCCTTGTATGATTTGTGATGAAGAGCACTTCACCAAACACTGTCCTCGATGGTCTGAAGTGAGTCGATTGCTCAAAGGCACCCAAGGAGCTCCGACCGTCCTTAAAGAACCTTTCCCTTAATAGACCCAGATGGTAGAGCAGCCTCAGTCCTTTGCCCCATTTGGCTCTCAGGTGTTTATGATGAATGGTTCTGCACCCATTTCTATTGCTACTTGATCAAAATATTATTTTGGTTTGCGTCAGGCAAAGGGCAAGGAGATCGCCGATGTTCCTCCTCCTCCACCTGCTTCTGGCTCTCTTGAGATTGAACAACCTAGCGCTGAATCTGTTGTACGGCCACCTTCCAAAGGCGTGCTCCGTAAGTCTTCTTACAATCCCAGTGCTTGTGCTGCTTAGCATTACAATATTGTTGAGGATTTGGCTTAGGTGCCATCTACTATGTCTGCGTTAGAAGTACTTCAGAGTTTTCCGTCGCAACGGAAGGCTTTGCTATCTGCAATAGGTGGGGTCGATCCTGCTGAAACTAGCCTTCTCGCTTTCGATTTAGAGAATTTCGTCTTGCAGCTTTCGCACCAAATTGCACTCATCATCTAGGTTGGTATTAATGGATTGAATATTCACCGGGTGGTTGTGGACAAGGGTGCATCTACCTGTGTTATGTCATCTACTTGTTGGAAAGCCATTGGTTCTACAGCTCTTACTTCTTCACCCAATGCCCTTGAAGCATTTGATGGAAGGGAATCTAAACCTCTTGGTGTTCTCGTTGACCGATTACTTTGGAAGGGAAGACAATCAATGTCGAGGTCGAAGTCGTTGATGCTAAACTCAATTACAATCTTCTCCTTGGACGCAGTTGGACTCACGCCATGCTATGCATTCCGTCCACTCTCTTTCGTGTTTTGATGTTTCTGCACAAAGGAAAGATTATTACTGTCGATCAATTCTCTTTCTTCACTTCTTCTTCCGAGAACAACGTTTTGTATGTGAATAGATTCCTACTGCCTACGAGAGTGTCAGGCTAGGCCTTTTCAAGGATCCTGTCCTCATGGGTGTTTTTCCCCTTCCACCACCAAATACTATTCAGGTCAATATAATTTCTCGCACCGATGACCCATGGGTTATCCCTTCTCCTAAACAGATTGATTCGTTCAGAGATTCGATGCCATTGATTCTGATTTAAATTGATTATTGTGAACTCATTACCGCATCATACACTCCGTCCTCTGATTCTGCTCCTTCGAGCATGACTCTTGACATTTATTCTCAATCCCCTTGGCTTGGTGATCTTGATTCACCTGATCCTTTGAAAGAAGTTTTTCCTTCTGATGAATCCATCGTGGAAACCATGTCTCTCGAAGATCTACCATGGGACGATGGTCATCATCGTTCCTCGTTTCTACCAAGTCTCGGGGCCATGTCTACTTGTCTTGAGTGTTTTGCTTCTCAGGTTCCTTCTCCTCCACTTCAAATGCTTGTTCAGATCCATGAAGTTTTTTTGGAAGGTAACTTGAGTAACATTACACAGACGATGCCTATTGACATTTCCGTTAAACCAAGAATCGTCGAGAACATCCATATTGGGGTCACTTGTTCTTCTGATGAAGTACAAGTCTATACTAGCCTTTTTCGCGAATTCCAGGATGTCTTTGCATGGTCCTGCGAAGAAATGCCTGGCATTGATCCTAGCATCGTGGTACATGAGATTCCTACTTACCCTGGTTCGAAACCTGTTCGTCAGCGTCTTCGTCCGGTGCATCCTAGGAAAGCTGCTGCCATTAAGGCCGAAGTGGAAAAGCTTCTCAAAGCTGGTTTCATTTATCCGATTCCGTTGACAGAATGAGTCTCTAATATTGTTCCTGTAGATAATAAATAGGGCACTATTCGTGATTGTGTTGACTATCATGATACCAATCGAGCTTGTCCCAAGGATAATTATCCTACTCCCTTCATTTATCAAATCATTGACGTCTGTTCCGGAAGTGATATTTTTCTCTTATGGACGGTTTTTCTGATTATAATCAGATCAACATTCTCCCGACTGATCAACACAAGACTGCCTTCATCTATCCTTGGGGCACCTTCGCATATAAGAAGCTTCCTTTTGGTTTAAAGAATGTTGGGGCCACATTTCAACACACGATGTCTTATTCCTTTCATGATATTCTCCACATCATTCAACCTTATCTGGAAGACCTTCCGGCTCATTCGGCTAAGTGTAGAGATCATCCTAACCATCTTTTTCAAATATTTCTTCATTGCAGACACTATAACATTTTTCTTAATTAGCACAAGTGTGTCTTCTGCGTTGATTCCAGTAGACTCTTAGGGTTTATCGAGTCCAAAGACGGAATTCGCCTCGATCCTCTCAAGGTTGAGGATATTATCAATCTCCCCTCTCCTTCCTCATTGCATCAGTTGCAGATTTTACAAGGGAAAGCTAAATTTTTATGCCGTTTTATACCTAACTATGCCGAAGTAGCTAAAGAATTCACATGATTGTTGAAGCAGGGCGTTCCTTTTTTTTGCGATGAAATCGCTCATAAATCTTTTGATGCAATGAAAACATTTCTTCTCAATGCTTCTCTCCTCCGCCCTCCAAATTATAATCGTGATTTTTCCCTTTATTTAGCTACCGCTTTCAGCACGATTGCCATGGTTTTGGTACAAGACGATGATGACGGTCATGAGCATGTTATTTATTACTTATCTGTCTCGACACCGAAACGCGTTATGCTCACATCGAGAAGTTAGCGTTGGCTACGGTTCAAGCCGTTCAAAATTTTTCTCATTATATTATTTTGCGCACAATGACAGTGATTTCTGAATGCAACCCCATGACCTACATATTGTCCCAACAATTGCCAGGGGGAAATTACTCAAAGTGGATTTTTATCCTCCAAGAGTTTGATTCCAAGTCTAAGAAATCATTGGTCTTTGTTGATTTACTCTGTTCTCTACCTTCCTACTCCGCACCTTCTCGTACTGAGGAATCCATTCCAGACGATTCACTTTTCTTGATTAGCACCCTTGATCCTTGGTACAGTGATATCATTGTCTATCTCCATACTTCATATTTTAGATCTGAGTTTACAAAGGATGCCCGCCGACACATCCGCCATCAGTCGCAACCTTATCGTATAGTTGGAGATACTCTCTATCGTGTTGGAGTCGATTCCATATGCGCGATGTTTGAATCTTGAGGAAGACGAGAAAGCTACGAATGATTGAGTGCTTTGTGGCGTTCACATCTAATTCTGCTTGTGCAGAGGATTCTTACGTCTTTGGTTCTTTCTTCCTATTTTCGAAATCTTTACTTGCATTACAAATTAGCCTCAACAAGCGGTGAATTCGTCTAGACACCCCTACGGTATGTCTCTGGTAGGCGCGAGGAATATTGTCAAATCGTGCATAATCCAGGACTCCTTGTGTGATTCCCTCCAGATTGCGCACTATCTCATCTTCCTCGCTGCCCTCACCTTGAGGGTCGAAATCGCGAGGGATTCACCTCGCTATCGATGACATGCCGGCATTGCATCCCTTTACATGAGAACAATATTCCTTCTGTTGACAATTCCCTGAGCAGAGTTGTAAAAACCCCTATTTTTTCCTTAGCGCGAGTAGCCAGTTTCACCCTCGTGCCGACTGGGAAATTTAACACTGAGCCCGCACCAGTTGGCGCTCTGTGCCAGTTAGACACTCGCACCAAGCTGTTTATGGAATTTTTAAAAAAAATATAGGAAGATGTTCCACTCCAACCACCTCGAGGATGAGTCATTGGGAGTGGTTGAACTGAAACAACCACGGACTCCTTCCTTTAGTTAGTAGTTTCCACCTCCCTTGGAACTCTCCTAAAGAATAGGAGTCCCTCCCACCTTTGTAGGGATCCCAACTTCCTCCTCTTCCTCTATAAAAGAAACTATCTCTCTTAGTACAAGCTAGCTGAACTTGGAGAATTAGACATACTATAGTTGAATTACTAGAGAAGATAGAATAAGAAGGAATTACGTTGAGGAAGCTTGAGTCCATGACTTTTAAGAGAGCTTGAGTCCATGCCTTCATCCCGTATGAATTCCCTGATGAACATTTGAGACGTGCTTCACCTAAACCTCGTTGGAATGCGACGTCAAAGCATCAGTTGTTCTCTTCCTTCTATTCATTTATATACATGTCTACTGTTTGGTTCCACTATTGTGTTATGATGTTTACTTGATGCGATATGTTTAGCCCTATTTGAATGGCTAATAATTATGAGTGAAACCATTATATCGTATGTTGTTCTTGTTCTTTGTCCTAAGTGCAAGTATTTGAGCATAACAGCGAACGGATTGTAATTTGCTGAGAGATGAGCGAGAGGTTACTACTCTTTCTGCAACGACGACAGCGTTGGATTCCAGGTAGGTCAATCTACCGTGTCTTTTGTTCATTCCTTAACTAGGAAGCAACACTTTAGCGTGTCCTTTTGTTTCTAGACCCACCCTAGGGCTAGAGGGATCTTCGCTGTCCACAGAGAGGACTTACCTTCATAACAATAGTCAATTCAGTCTTTTCCACTTCTAGGACTGACTTTCCTTTAGCTTGAGACATAATTGCCTCACTTTCATCTTTATGGATTTATTCTTCCTTGTTACTAAGCAAACCGTGTTGTGACACTGCTTCTTCATCTTTAACCATAATAAAATTCTGATTCTCGATTTCTATGACAGTCCTAAATGTCCATCCAACAATCTTCCTTTGGCTATTTAAGTAAGCCAATTCCTCTTTGTCCTCGTCAAGAACAAGTTTCATCTCATGAGGCATTACTACTTCATCTCCATTAAAGTTACTCCCTTCATTAAATAAGGAACTTATGAATTCCTTCTGCTACAACAACTTAACTTGGTCTTCATCAAAAAGACACTCTTCATCATACCGTGCTTAACAATTTTCTTTTTCATTATGCTTTGCTAGATATACTTCAGCTTTACTTGAGAAAATTCCAAGAGATAGATTGACTTCTACACAACCTGTAAACACATTCAAATTTTCAACATTAAAATCACAAGACCCAGTGGTCTTATTTGATGACTCAATCACCAAATCTTTCTCTTGCTATTCTAAGTCTCTTTCAGGACTCAGAAAGTCTTCACTAGTCTTCTTTTCAGCTTTCTCAAGCATAACATATGAATGCTTGATATCATCTTTTGCCTCTTTCTGTGCTTGGCCATCATCAAAAGCCAAGTCCTCCTTGTTTTTAGATTTCACAGTAGGCTGGAAATCATTGCTTTCACTTAGCTGTGCATGTGCATGTATATGGGACTCAACTGTCTCATTTTCTTCTTGAACAAAATTTCAATTATGTTCTCCCCCTTCATCCTTTATGACAACATCATCAAATAGTCTTTCTTTACCGATTTCACCTGCAAACATACAATAATAAATTGTTTCAAAACCATAAGGATCCATAGCCTCTCTTGTTGTCTTAAACATCATCTCTTTTTGCTGGTTCCCATCCTTCCAAGGATCCATGAAACCATCAGCTGGTCTCATGTCTTCATCTTCATTACTCTTATTAACAATTAATGGTGGTCATCACATTAACAATTATGCATGACCAGCTTCTATTTCAAACCAAAAAAAGAAAAAAAGAAGAAGAAGAAGAAGAAGAAAAGATCCCATTCCTATTCACCTTAATCTACGAAATTTCCTAGATTTGGAGCGAAGATTTTTACGTTTTTTTAGCTGGCGGGATTATCATAATTGAAACTCAACTTTTCCTTTAATCCTTGTCAAGATTTTAAACATAAAATCTACGCATTTCTCATTCTTATGTTTCCATTTCAAAAGGGTTTACATTCCTACCTAAACCGTGTGCAAATTCTATCAAATTCTCTGCAGGAAGGTGTTAACCAGTTGCCTCTCCATGTGGTTGAATTCTTCCCTTATCTGGGTGTGAAAATGCTGCTATCAACCTCTGAAATCAATGTCTTCGGTGTTTTAGTTGTTATGGGAACATACTTCTGCGTTGGGCAAAAAAATTGAACACTTGACCAATATCGTTTGAATTTCCTTTCATCCTTGGCTTAACTCTCTGTGTTTCACCCATGGCTGGTACAACTATTTTGTCGTTTATGAGTGACCATCTTTCCTCATTATGTCATTATGTACAGGTCTCAAATCAATTTTGAAATTGATTTCCATATGTCGCCCTATGCACCATTTTTTTATTATATGCACAACCACATTTGAAATGATTTTGAAATGCGCCATTAACTTCCAAATCAATTTTGAAATTGATTTTTCAAAGGTTTCATATTTTCCAATTGGGTTTGTTTATGTGCCATCATATATGCGGCATCCATATAATCCACTTTCCCTATTCATTGTTTCCTCATTTCTTTTATGAATGCAATTTCCTTCTCTTTAAATCCTTGTCATCATTTTGTTTTTCCTCTTTAAATCTTTGTCATCATTTTGTTTTTTCTCTTTAATGTATATTCCTTTTTCATGGTGTTCTTTTAAGGTCCCTCAGATTCTCATCATTTTATTTTTATGTTCTTCCATTGCATATTTATTCAATGGTTTTTTTTCAAATTCTTTGGGTCATACTATTTTTCCTTGCATGATGCATTTGTTGCTATTTTAAGATGAATCTTGTTGAAATGACCATTTAAGGTCATTTCAAATCCATAAATAGAGTAGAGAAAATAAAAAATAAAAAATTATATATATATATATATATATATATATATATATATGATTTACTTTTATTCTCCATACTAACCTATGTTTGATTTGTTGTTTTGTAGGTAAAGATATAAGACTGTGAATATGGTCATAGGGTTTATGATTTTTCTTTTATGGAAGAGGTATATAAGGTTTTTTATGATAGAGAGGATGTACACGGAATGAAGAGTTTTTATGGAAGAATGTATATAAAATGAAGAGTTTTTATCTCTTTACACTTTTAAGATTTAGTTAGTCTTCTAAATTAAGATTTCTTTCAAAATCATATGGTATTAAAAATAATTTGTAACTTACAGTACTTTCCTTGATTGAATAGCTCTTTTAGTTGATGTAGTCTTAATATAGGTCTCTTGATGAAATTGAATGAATACATGTCCCTTCTGATGCCGATCTTGAACTTGATTGAGTGCAGGTTCTTTCTGGTGATGAATTTGAATGAATACAAATCCCTTATGATGTTGGACTTTGTATATAAGTCCATTATGACAAAAAATTTCTATGTTGATTCTCAGGTCCTTTTGTATGTTGTTCATGTGACGTTGCTTTGATTCAGGTCCCTTTTGACAAATTGAATGCTTGAATTTCCAGGTCTCTTTGAAGTAAAATTTGCAATTTCCACAGATTCTTCATATTCTGAGTTGCTTCCATATGAACATATTTGTTATATCATGTTGAGTTGCTTCAACTTTTTAAAACAAATGCTCTTGTTTTATTCTATCTTCCCCCCTTTTTTATTTGGAAACTTGTCACAAAGTCTAGAAATTGGAGAATATATTCTACAACACTTCTATAAAATTGAAAACATAAAAGGAAAATGGAATTCATATTAGCCAAGCAAGTTGGTTTTCTATTATGAATTCGGGTTTGTACTGTGCCAGGAACCTTGATTTTCACACCCAAACCTTTTTATTTTTTATTTTATCTTTTTCTATTTTTTATCTTTTCTTTTCTAGATGGAGGCGGGGTATAATGGAGTTGAGAAGTACGGAAAGCTTATGAAAGTAAGATAGGTTGAAGTCAAGATCTAGGAGTAAATGGATAGATAGATAGATAATAGATCTGGACTTCAACATGCATGATTGCGGAACTTAACATATAATATGGTAAATGAATGACGTCATGAGCAATATGGATTATGAAAGGCTTCTTTGGCAATGGATGTGACTTGAAATGGTACAAAACTTGACTTATTTTTCTGATTATTAGCTTGATGTCTTTTGCCTCGATCTCGATCATCTTGTAGGGTGGTCGGTGTTGTTGGTCAGTAACTAAAGACAAGCTTCAAGAGTTTGAGTTTCATTGGATGAACTCAACATCAGGTGAATTTTCACTTTGATTTTACTTGAACATTTTTATTCATATTCTGAAATATGAATTTTTTAAAAATTAACTTTGAAAAGTTCTTTGTCCACGGAGTTCTTTGTCCTATGACCTGTAAAAACAAAACATTTTCCTGCAATACAATATTAAATGATGAATGAAGAGAGGTGTACAGTCTCTCTTCTTCCAAGAAATATGTAAAATAATTACAAGCAATACTTGAAAAACAAGTCCAAATATGATATACAAAGAAAATGCATTTATTTACCCCTTGATGAATGGTGGCCAACCTAGACCTCCTAGTGGTGTTTTGTTCACAAAATATTTGTTTTATGTGAAATTATAATGATTCTAAAGACAATTTGAATTGAATTCATATGAATACCTCTAGTATAAATATAATTTTAAAATGTTTTAAAATTATATGCTAAAAATGATGAGAAGTACCATGTTTGATATGTAGAGACTCAAATCTATAGTTTACCAGATGAATGCTAGGCTTTAATTTTTATTTTTATTTTCCTTACAACGCAGTGACAAAAATTTTAAACCATAATCATACAAGTTTTTGAAAACTCAGTAAAATTAAACTATTTACCATAAGTGTACAAAGTTGAACACAAGAATTTGTATCAATTATACCCAAGTTCATAAAATTAGACTTCATACACATACATCCATTTAACTTGTGAATTCTAGGTACAATTAAATCATCATAAATAAAAGCAATATAACTAAACGTGTACCGTACACCTTGAGACGAGAGCCAAACTGGACTTGCTGCTTTGCGAGCTCCTTTGCTGTCGTCTACCTCCACCCCGCCGAATGTAGTGACTCACCGGTTAACCTCCCAGCCTACTCCTTGGGTACTCTTCCTTCCCCTCTCTATAACACTCTATCTCACCAAACTCAACTATAGCTCATAACCACTCAAATTTGACATCATCTCCTCCATCCAACATTAGGATAAAACCCCCCCAAAAAAAAGTCATTTTCCCTTCCCTTTCCCTTTCTTTTATAGAATGTTTCATAGGTGACACTTGGAACTTCATGCATAAATAATTTTTTTTTTATTAACCCAAAATTTGATTATTCACCCACCCATGTGTCATCCTCTCATCAAGACTCTCCAAAATAATTTACTTAATTATTCATTTAAAATAGTAATTTTTTTCTCAACTCAACAAGACTTCCTATTTCTTCTCCTAGTTGTCTCTTGATTCCCCTTTTCTACTCCTTAATTTGTGTTTATTACTGCAGTTAATTGATAAGTCTCAGATTTGGTCCCTTAAACTACCTCAATTTTCATTTATGATGAATATTCTTATGTTTGCTCTTGCCACATGGAAGTTCTCTAATTTCTCAAATTTTAATTTATTAATCTTATTATAATTCACCACCCTCTTCTCTTAATGAAGTTTTTAATAAATCTTTATACTTAACTCTATGTCCCTCTTTTCCCCTTTTTGCCTAATTAAGTTACTTATATACATTATCCATTTAATATTTTGTTTTAACATGGAAAGGGTAGAGTTATCATGGTAATTAATTTATCTCTTCCTATTCCTCCCTTACCCTAAGTTTTATTCTTGATTTAATTCTTTTGGTTCTAACCTCATATATCATTTGTTATGAATTAGTTGGATTTCATATATTGATTATATTGATTAGTTTCTTTAATGATGTTGAGGGTCGAGTTTAGTCATGCCCTTCAAGAACTTCCATTCGAAGTTCCAAGGGTGCCATGCCTAAGAATTTATTTTTGATGCCAAGGGTGCCAAGTCGGTCGTGCCCTTCAAGAATTTCTCTTGAAATTCCAAGGGTGCCACACCACTTGCCCTTCAAGCATCCAGTGGTTATGAGGGGAAATTATATGTGCAACTACAAAGACCCTCATCATCTCGTATGTGGCCTGCTATAGTGAGACTAATGGTGCTGGGGATAAAGGAGTCCGCCTTGATGCGCGCCCCCCAGAAATCCTCGTGAGCGAACCCAATTTGGGACCTGCCCCCATGACATCATGATCTTCAAGGCAAAGGTGTTTTGACCTTTCCAGCCTAAGTCATGGCGGGAGTGCTAGTAGGTGAGATCAGGGACATTGTCCCACCCCTCCCATGAAGTTCCATCCAATTGTACAACCCCATCACCCATATGTGAGTCATTTGGCCAAGCAACTAACATGTTCCTGGAACCAATGACATATTATTAGAGTATATGTAAATATATGACAAGTTTCACACTGAACTTAGAAGTTTAAATGCAAATTATTTATTTCTGTCAAACCAGATGTTGTCAACTCATCATATGCGAGTGCCTCTAGTGGTTTCCTGTAATACTCAATAATCATCAGTAACCAAGTTTCTTAGTGTTAGTCATTGTCATAAAAAAATCATCAACATGACATAGTCATCCACATCATTGTTTATTGTGAACCAGAAATAATGTAAGTAGACAACATGAGGAACATAGCCATCACAACTATCATCATCATAACACCAATAGAAAAATACATATCCATCAAAGCTACCATCATCCTAACACCGACTAAGAATAAACACATCCACTAATAGTAGAGTGAAGTGTTTGTATCCTCCACCTGAGGTCCTCAAATAATAATGTGTGAGCCTTAAGGCTAAATCATTGTTAATGTCATATCAAGGTCAGAAATCTAGAGTGGGGCACTACATACACCCCCCCTTAAATTAAACTTAGTCCCGAAGTTTCAACTCATGAAGGTGATGACACATCCCACTATATCCTCCCTAGAAATGGAATTGGGAGTATGTTACTTTACTTTAATTATAAAGCATATAGCTAAATGACAATGAGTTATAACCTGCAATTATAAAATATAATCATCTTCTGAAAATTTTCCCATATCAAAATTCATGATGACTCAATTAGTACGAATATAAGTATATGAAAATGATAAAATTATATCTTTCACCCTTTTCGCAATCTATATAATGCATCCACCTTTATTTTATTGCATTTAACTTGCATTTGATTTGCAGTATACACAAGGTCACTTGTTAATATGTATTAATGACTCAATGGTGTTTGCTATTGCATACCCATATCAATATACATTGACACGCACATATATATTACCACGCTAAGTTATTTATTAACCACAACTCTTCCATGATTCAACTCATCCTAATACTATGGCTACAATAAAATTTTATTTAGATGAGGGCTATCCATAATGATACTTAACACACGTGTGTATATCTCTAGACTAATTACAAAATAGTTGTATAATTTGTGGTGGTTGGGCGATAACTTTTAATAAACACCTTTTATTCACCTAAATTTAAAAGATATGCTAAATAACTCTTGGATTCACTAACCATTTAATTTACATGGCTGCTCATGATTATCATTGATATATAATTCTCTTTGAATGTGCAAAAATATATCTTCATTCAACCATGGTTTCTAAACACAACCTCCTTGATAAAATCAAGGAGAGCATTGAGTTGGATGTTGGCTCATTGCAATCTACATTTCTAACTAATCGATTTTTTTTTAAATTGAACTTGTAAAAATTTTGTGCTAATAATCCATGATTCTAAAAAAAATCTTCTGAAGAATTACATGGATTCCACCATTTTCCTTCGCAAACAACGATTCACAAAGACAAAAATAATAATGATATATGTATATCTTTCTTCTGCATATTCATTGAAAATATAAATGGATGGAAATGTTACCTTGGAGTGGAGTACCATGTGCGTATCATTATGTATAGGTTAAATAACTTCAAAAACCAAAAACAGTAAACCAATCATTCACTTCATAACAAGGTGGTACCATATGCATTAAACTAGTTGTTGATTTCAAAATCTATATATATATATAATAATATAATAATAATGATTATTAAACCAAAAGTCACTTAGCATTTTTACACATCATACAATATAATTCTTAAGTTGCAAAGCTCGCAATTAAATCACACTCTCTCCATTAATTAATCTAAAATCTAAAAATTCTTCAAGAGTCCAATGGTCAAAATATAGTAAAAATATATATGAACATTAAATTCAAGGGACGTGGATCTTTCTTCAATCATAAGGTAATCGATTCCTCCAACTTCTTGAAACCCCTAACTCTTCCAACGTTCACATTACACTAGCCCCTTCCTTAGCTCTCAAAGGACCATCATTAGAGTCACTTGACCTATAAAAAGGAGGTCCATACCTATCTTAAAATATATGGCTTTAATGTAAATATGAAAGAAAAAGTTTTGAAAAATTAATCGGATTCTCTGAGGCTAACGTAAGCATCTTCTAGGAGGAATAAGGTTCTTTGTACATGGTTGAAGGTCTTTGAAATTTCGACTATCTTGAGACACACAATCGCTGGAGTTACAAGAATTAATTGTAATTTTTTTTTTTTTTTAAAGGTTTATTTGTGTATAAGATTCATGCTTCAGAAAAAAAGGGCTTTACTTTTGTCACCGTTTTGAGAAGAAATGAAATTTTGGGCATGACTTATGTGGAACTCTGAAGAGCGAGTTCATTTCTGACGCAATCTTTGAAATATTACTCTTTTCCAAGAGTTGTGAGGTGTATATTTCTTGTTTCATTATAGTAAAGCAAATTAAGCTCCATTAAAAGTCTCAGTCCAGTATGAGAATAACATTTCAGATCTGTGGTTAACTTACTCGGCTCTTATACAAAAATAAATCACTCATAAGCAGTCTTAATTAGCATCTCCTTTTTGCAGAATCCACTTGACCTATATGTACATATGGGATGGGGTTGAATTGCTTTTGTAATTTTGCTTTCACATGCTTTCGAACGTCTCTCTTACGGATCGTTTGGTATGAGTATGTAAATCTGATTTATCCATCTCTTTGTATATCTGTTGAGGGATGTGATGTAAATATATGTCTTGTTATATTTTCCATTAATACTCTGACGTTTTCATACGATTATAGGTTTCTAATGATCTTGGGGGTTTAGGGGCTTCCATTGCCATTTGTTTCCAAATTTCTCAATTATCAATTCCTCCGTCGTTTGTTTGATAAAATCTGAAAACTCGCAGGTCTTTATCACTTGTTATTGAAGGCTCCATCACTGAGCAGGTGGAATTGAATAGAATAACAGGTGTAAACTCTGAGTACGATTAGTAATGCCAGCCTCTGTATAAGAAACCAGATTTTAACGCTGCCAACTATCTGAACTTATAGGGTATTCATTGGATTTCTGTACGCTTATTGTTGCATCTAGTACGTGTTGAAGTTTTCACTTTACTGCTGCATCTATTACGCGTTGAAGTTTTCACTTTTGAAGTGAAGTTTTACAAGAGACGCAACTTTTGCATATCGACTCTTCCCAATGCATATCGAAGGGCGAGCACTGGAATTGTTATAAACATCTGTTTTGAATTCTAAAATGGGAAGTGTAATTTATTTTTTTAATTTATCGTATATGGAGATTTAAAAAATCCCCTTTCAAGTAAAAATTGTCTAAAAGGAGAATTGATCCCTTTTGATTTATGATATAAATGATTTACAGATTTTAATCATGAATGATTTACACTTCTTGAACTCTGAGACAAGTGGACAATGGGCTTTCTTGATTGAGCATTAAGTACTGTTGATATCCTTTACGGCAATATCTCTAAGACGATATGAATATTTCCAATTATCATGTTTTGGAGTAGGTGATGGGTGCTCTGGCATCACGTGAGCTGTTTGGATCCTTTTTGAGTTTCGAGTGATATACTATGGGCTCCTCTCAACGGGGGCTGGTCTTTGAACTTTATTTGTGCTTTTTGGGTGGAACTGATCATCAGGGTGTTTGATGTCTTTTTCTGTATCATCCTACCCTCGAGTTATATGCATCATTCCTGTATTCTGCTTTTGACTTTACAGATTTCCTCATATCCCATATGAGGGTCATACTGTATATTTCTGCTGATTCTGTATCTTTTTGATATGGGGTTTTTTTACCACAATTGGCCAGGGCTGAGTCTTCCTTTTATCCTGTTTGGATAAACATGGGCTCTCCCTCTATGGGTGGACATATGTAATCGGTATATAGACTGTTTTCCCCTTTTAATATACTGAAAACAGTGTTTTTTTTCTCTTGAAAAAAAGATGATGGAAAAGTTTCACTTCAACTTCTGGTATTTTCTGCTGAGAGATTGGATCCTACGGGTGCTTTTCTCAGCGGAGTTTAATTGTCGGAGGCTGAGTTTATTGCCCAGGGCCGAATTCAATTAGGCCAATTTCTATCTCAGAAGTCGAGCCATTTTTACTGAGGCCAAGTTATTCTTATAGGTTGAATTACTATTGGCTAGAAGGTCGAATTTGTTTGCTAATGGGGACAAGTTTCAACAGCCGAGATCTTTGGGAAACATTCTCCAAGATTTTATTGCCAATTTCATCCCAGAATTTTGTAATTTCAGAAAAGGGTTTCATATTTTTAAACCCTTCCTTGGTGAATGCAATAAAGATCAGATTTTCCCCAAATTGTTATTGCATTGTTTCCAAATGAAAAATTTGTGCATGGTTATAGCATTTTATTGATTTTCTTTAATATGTTCTTTTATCCCTACCTTGCCGTAGGAGTATACATCCTCTAACACAATTTTAAATGTTACTTTATAAATTTTCAGTGCACTATTCTCCATCACTTTTATAATGATAGTGTTTTTATAGTCTTCTTCCATTATGAAAAATTTATGTCTCACCCTTTTCTATCCTTAAAGCACTAGTAGAGTAATTCTTTTTCTATCCTTGAAGCAATATTTGAGTATTAGGAATGAAGAAGGTTTCCAACTAACACGTTTATGTCCCTTGGGTGAGTTCCCTTCTTCAAAGTACCTTCAAATGTTTCACATATTCAAATTTCTATCTAGAAGCTGTAAATTTGGGGAATGAAAAATATAGATGAATGAGTGATTAGGTTAAGCCCTTGCAAATTAAGTCTCAAATACCATTTTAATTATTTTACTAGATATTCTAATAACATGTTTATAGGAACAAATTTGATAGATTCTTGGCCAATAACTCTTGTAAACAGGCAAGCAAATTCTATATATAGTATATTTAAGGTACATACGTCAATCTTACTATTATTAACTAGAACCTTAGTTGGTTTCTTCAAAATTTTCATACGAAGGCTAGCTCCTACATCCTAATTATTAAGGATTTCTAAGTCCACAAAGACTGCAAAACTCATGGCTCAAACAAAAATTAATACAAGGAAAACCTTAATACCTTATGGGCCTATAGGTCCTAGAGGCTGAACCTTTGCTCTGATATCAAGTGTAGAGACTCAAATTTGTATTTTACCAGATGAACGCTAGGCTTTAATCCTTTCTTTTTTCTTCTTCTTACAACGCAGTGACAACAATTTTAAACCATAATCATACAAGTTTCTGAAAACTCAGTAAAATTAAACTATTTACCATAAGCGTACAAAGCTGAACACAAGAATTTGTATCAGTTATACCCAAGTTCATAAAATCAGACTTCATACACATACATCCATTTAACTTGTGAATTCTAGCTACAATGAAATCATCATAAATAAAAGCAATATAACTAAACGTGTACCGTACACCCTGAGACGAGAGCCAAACTGGACTTGCTGCTTTGCGAGCTCCTTTGTTGTCGTCTACCTCCACACCGCCAAATGTGGTGACTCACCGGTTAACCTCCCAGCCTACTCCTTGGGTACCCTCCTTCTCCACGGACCCTCGAGCTGTAATGGGGTTATACAACAAAGGAAATTGCTAGCTGATAGAGGTGAGCCTCTCTTGGCTCAAGAGTCCCCTCTCTATAACACTCTATCTCACCAAACTCAACTATAGCTCATAACCACTCAAATTTGACATCATCCCTCCCATCCAACAATAGGATAAACCCCCCCTGCAAAAGAAAAGTCCTTTTCCCTTCCCTTTCCTTTTCTTTTATAGAATGTTTCATAAGTGACACTTGGAACTTCATGCATAAATAATTAATTTTTTATTAACCCAAAATTTGATTATTCACCCACCCATGTGTCATCCTCTCATCAAGACTCTCCAAAATAATTTACTTAATTATTCATTTAAAATAGTAATTTTCCTCAACTCAAAAAGACTTCCTATTTCTTCTCCTAGTTGTCTCTTGATTCCCCTTTTCTACTCCTTAATTTGTGTTTATTGCTGCAGTTAATTGATAAGTCTCAGATTTGGTCCCCTAAACTACCTCAATTTGCATTTATGATGAATATTCTTATGTTGGCTCTTGCCACATGGAAGTTCTCTAATTTCTCAAATTTTAATTTATTAATCTTATTATAATTCACCACCCTCTTCTCTTAATGAAGTTTTTAATAAATCTTTATACTTAACTCTATGTCCCTCTTTTCCCCTTTTTGCCTAATTAAGTTACTTATATACATTATCCATTTAATATTTTGTTTTAACATGGAAAGGGTAGAGTTATCATGGTAATTAATTTATCTCTTCCTATTCCTCCCTTACCCTAAATTTTATTCTTGATTTAATTCTTTTGATTCTAACCTCATATATCATTTGTTATGAATTAGTTGGATTTCATATATTGATTATATTGATTATTTTCTTTAATGATGTTGAGGGTCGATTTTAGTCATGCCCTTCAAGAACTTCCATTCAAAGTTCCAAGGGTGCCATGCCTAAGAATTTATTTTTGATGCCAAGGGTTCCAAGTCGGTCGTGCCCTTCAAGAATTTCTCTTGAAATTCCAAGGGTGCCACACCACTTGCCCTTCAAGCATCCAGTGGTTATGAGGGGAAATTATATGTGCAACTACAGAGACCCTTATCATCTCGTATGTTGCCTGCTATAGTGAGACTAATGGTGCTGGGGATCAAGGAGTCCGCCTTGATGCGCGCCCCCCAGAAATCCTCGTGAGCGAACCCGATTTGGGACCTGCCCCCACGGCATCATGATCTTCAAGGCGAAGGTGTTTCGACCTTTCCAGCCTAAGTCATGGCGGGAGTGCTAGTAGGTGAGATCAGGGACACTGTCCCACCCCTCCCATGAAGTTCCATCCAATTGTACAACTCCATCACCCATATGTGAGTCATTCGGCCAAGCAACTAACATGTTCCCACAACCAATGACATATCATCAAAGTATATGTAAATATATGACAAGTTTCACACTGAACTTAGAAGTTTAAATGCAAATTATTTATTTTTGTCAAACCAGATGTTGTCAACTCATCATATGCGAGTGCCTTTGGTGGTTTCCTGTAATACTCAATAATCATCAGTAACCAAGTTTCTTAGTGTTAGTCATTGTCATAACAAAATCATCAACATGACATAGTCATCCACATCATTGTTTATCGTGAACCAGAAGTAATGTAAGTAGACAACATGAGAAACATAGCCATCACAACTATCATCATCATAACATCAATAGAAAAATACATATCCATCAAAGCTACCATCATCCTAACACAGACTAAGAATAAACACATCCACTAATAGTAGAGTGAAGTGTTTGTATCCTCCACCTGAGGTCCTCAAATAATAATGTGTGAGCCTTAAGGCTAAATCATTCTTAATGTCATATCAAGGTCATAAATCTAGAGTGGGGCACTACATGATAGAGCTTCTTG
>JAXQQM020081537.1:0-265243 GCA_034641835.2 Pinus albicaulis
AAGGTTAGATTAAGGTCAAGGTTAAGGTTAAGGTTATGTTAAAGTTGTTATGCTAATTTTAAGTGTTTGGTTAAGGTTAAGGTTAAGGTTAAGTACAGATTATGTTAGGTTAAGAAGATAAGGTTAATGGTAAGGTTAAGGTTAAGGTTAAGGTTACATATGATAAGTCATTAAGGTTAAGGTTAGGTTACTGCAGTTAAGGCCAAGGTTAAGTTTAGGTTAAGGTTATAGTTAGGTTAAGGTTAAGATGCTGTTAATGTTGTTGCTAACGTTTTTTTTCTAACGTTAGGTTAGGTTATATGAAATAAGGTGAAGGTATGTTGTTTAAGGTTATTGGTGTCACGGTATGGTTTGGTCAAGGTTACGCCTAGGTTAAGGTTAATATTAAGGTTAGGTTAACCTTAGGTTAAGGGTAAGGTTAAGGTTAGGGTTAGGTTAAGGTTATGGTTAAGGTTAATGTTAAGGGTAAAGATAAGGTTATGGTTAAGGTTGTGGTTAAGGTTAGGTTAATGTTAAGGTCAAGGGTAATTTTGAGGGTAAGGTTATAGTTAGGTTAAGGTTAAGGTTAGGTTAAGGTTAAGGCTAAGGTTAAAGTCAAGGTTAAGGTAAATTTAAGGTTAAGGTTACGTTAAAGTTAGGGTTAAGGTGAGGGTAATAAGGTTAGGGTTAAGGTTAAGGCTAAGGGTTTGGTCAAGGTGAGGGTTAGGTCACTAACCTTAACCTTAACCTTACCCATAACCATAACCTTAACCTTGGCGTTAACCTAACCTTCACCTTATCTTATCCTTTACTATAACCTAACCATAACCTAACCTTAATATTGACCTTAAACATAACCTTGACCTTGACCTTAACCTAACCTTAACCTTAACCTTAACCTTATATTACCTTTAACCTTAACATTAACCTTAAACTTAACCTAACTAAACCTATAACCTTAACCTTAACCTTAAGCTAACCTTAACCTTATCTTAACCTTAATTTTAACCTTAACTTTAACCTTACCCTTATCTTAACCTTAACGGCAAAGTTAAGGTTAGGGTTAAGGTTTGGGTTTAGTCAGGTTAAGGTTAAGGTTAAGGGTTTAGTTAAGTCTAGGGTTAGGGTTAGCTTATAGTTAAGGTTAAGGTTAGGTTAAGGGTAAAGTCAATGTTAAGGTTAAGGTGAAGGTTAAGGGTAAGGTTAAGGTTAAGGTTAAGGTTATGGTTATGGGAATTTTAGGTAAAAGTTAAGGTTATGGGAAGGTTAGGGTTAAAGTTAGGTTAAGGTAAGGTTAAGTTTAAGGTTAAGGTCAAGGCTAAGGTTAAGGCTAGGTTAAGGTTAATGTTAAGGTTAAGGGTAAAGTTAAGGACCTTAACCTAATCTTAACCTTATTCTAACCTTAACCTTAACCTTAACCTAACTATAACCTTACCCTTAACCTTAATCTTAACCTAACCTTAACCTTAACCCTAATCTTAACCATAAATTTACCCTTAACCTAACCTTAACCTTAACCTTATCTTAACCTTAAACTAACCTTCACCTTGACTTTACCCTTAACGTAACCTTATCCTTAACCTTAACCATATCTTAACCTTAACCTAACCTTAATCTTAACTATAACCTTAACCTTAACCTTCCCATAACCATAAACTTAACCTTGACTTTACCCTTAACCTAACCTTAACCTTAACCTTACTCAACCTGTAAGCTTAAGCTTAACCTAACCTTAACCTTGACCTTAACTATAACCTAACCCTAACCTTAACCCTTACCTTACCCATACCTTTAACCTTAAGGTTAGGGTTAAGGTTAAGGTTAATGTTAGGTTAAGGTTAAGATAAGGATAAGGTTAAGGTTAAGGTTAGGTTTAGGTTAAGTTTATGGGTAAGGGTTTGGTCAAGGTTAACATTAGGTTATAGTTAAGTTCAAGGTTAAGGTTATGGGAGGGTTAAGTTTAGGTTAAGGTTAAGGTCAAGGTAAGGTTAAGGTCAAGGTTAAGGTTAAGGTTAAAGTTAAGGTTAAGGCTAGTTTAAGGTTAAGGTTAAGGTTAAGGTCAAGGTCAAGGTTAACCTAAATTTTACCCTTAACCTTACCTTGACCTTGACGTTAACATTAAATTCAACCTTACTAAACCCATACCCTTAACTTTATCACAACCTTACCTTAACCATAACCTTCACCTTGACCTTAACTATAACCTGACGCTAACCTTGACCAAACACTTAACCTTAACCTTAACCATCCCAAACCCTTAACCTTAACCTAAACTTAACCTTAACGTAACCTTAACCTTAACCATACCATTATCCTTACCCTTAACCGTCACCTTCACCATAACCTTAACCTTAATTTTAACTTGACCAAACCTTAACCTTAACCTTAACTTTACCCTTAACCTAACCTTAACCTTAACCTTAACCTTAACTATAGCCTTACCCTAAATATAACCTTAACCATAACCTTATCTTTATCCTTAACCTTAACCTTAAAATAACCTTAAAATTAACCTAACCTTATCCTTATCCTTAACCTGACCTTAACTATAACCTAACCCTAAACTTGACCAAACCCTTACCCTTAAACTTAACTTAACCTTAACCTTAACCTTAACCTTCCCATAACATTAACCTTAACCTTAACCTAACTTAACATTAACCTTTACCTTGACCTTAACCTTAACCTTACCATTAACCTTCACCTTAACCTAACCTTAACCTTAACCTTAACCTTCCCCTAACCTTAACCCTAACCTTAACCTTAACTTTACCCTTAACCTAACCTTAACCTTAACTTTAACCTTAACTTAACCTCACCTTAACCTTAACCTAACCATAAACTTAACCTTACCTTAACCTAAGTTAACATTAACCTTGACCTTTAACCTTAACCATAACATTGTTTTTACCCTTAACATTAAACTTACCCTAACCATGACCTTAGCTTTACCCTTAACCTAATATTAGCCTTAAACTAACCTTAACCTTCACCATAACTATAACCTAACCCTAATCTTAACCTTAAATATAACCTAACCCTAACCTTGACCAAACCCTTAACCTTAACCTTAACCTTTCCCAAACCCTTAACCTTAAGCTTAACCTGACTAAACCCGTGATCTTAACCTTAACCTTAACCTTAACTATAACCTAACCCTAACCTTGACCAAACCCTTAACCTGAACCTTAACCTCAACCTTAACCTAACATTAACCTTCACCTTAACTATAACCTAACACTAACGTTGACCAAACCCTTAACCTTAACCTTAACGTTAACCCTACCCCCTTAACCTAACTCTAACCTTGACCAAACCCTTAACCTTAACCTTAACCTTAAAATGACCTTAACCTTAACTTTAACTTTACCCTAACCTTAACCTTAACCTTAACCTTGCCCAAACTCTTAACCTTAAGCTTAACCTAAGTAAGCCTGTAACCTTAACCTTAACCTTAACCTTAACTATAACCTAACCCTAACCTTGACCAAACCCTTAACCTAACCTTAACCTTGACCTTAACTATAACCTAACCCTAACCTTGACCAAATCCTTAACCTTGACTTTAACCTTAACCTTAACTATAAACTAACCCTAACCTTCACCTTAACCTTAACCTAAACTTAACCTTGAGCTTAAATATAACCTAACCCTAACCTTGAACTTAACCTTAACTTAACCTTAAACTTCGCATAACCATAACCTTAACCTTGAAATGAACCTTAACCTAACCTTAACCTTAACCTTAACTTTAACTTTACCCTAACCTTAAGGGATAATCTAACCCTAAACTTGACTAAACCGTTAACCTTAACCTTAACCTTAACCATAACCTTAACCTCAAACTTTACCCTAACCTTAACCATAACCTTAACCTTGGCTTTACCCTTAACCTTAAGTTTGACCTTGACCTTAACCTAACCTTAACGTTAAGCTTAACCTTAACCTTATCTTACCCTTAACCTAAGCTTAACCTTTACTCTAACCTAACTCTAACGTTGACCAAACCCTTAACCTTAACCTTAACCCTTAACCTTAACCTTGACCAAACCCTTACCCTAACCTAACTTTGAACTTAACCTTAACCTTACCCTTAACCCTAACCTTAACTTGACTAAACCCGTAACCTTAACCTTAACCTTACCCTTAACCTTCACCTTAATCGAACCTTTGCAGGTTAACTGACCTGTACAATTTAACCTTCATCTTAACCTTAACCTTAACCTTACTAAACCCATAACCTTAACTGTAACTCTACCCTTAACCTTAACCTTAAACTAACTAAACCCGTCACCTAAGGGTAAATTTATGGTTAAGGTTAGGGTTAGGGTTAAGGTTAAGGTTATCTTAAGGTTAACCTTGACCTTGACCTTAACTATAACCTTAATCTAACCTTAACCTTAACTATAACCTTAACCTTACCTGTAACCTTCACTCTTAACCTTAACCTAACCATAACCCTGACCAAACCCTTAACCTTAACCTGACTAAACCCTTAACCTTGACCTAACCATAACCTTAACCTTACCTTAACCTAACTTAACCTTGACCTTAACTTTAACCTTAACCATAACCTTAACCTTAAACTTAACCTTACCTTAACCATAACCATAACCTTAACCTTACCTTACCCTAACCATAACTTGAACTTTACCCTTAACGTAACCTTAACCTTGACCTTAAGGTTGGGTTAGGTTAAGGGTAAATTTAAGGTTAAGGTTAGGTTAAGGTTAAGGTTAAGGGTAAGGTTAAGGTTAAGGTTAGGTTAAGTTTCAGGTCAAGTTCAAGGTTAGGTTAAGGTAAAGGGTGAATGTTAAGGGTATGGTTAAGGTTAGGGGAAGGTTAAGGTTAAGGGTTTAGTTAAGGTTAGCATTAGCTTAAGGTTAAGGTTATGGGTGTTACTTCATGTTTTGGTAATCTAACCTATTATCACTATATGGACCCAAGTACACCATGTAAGACCAATTTTACCCTAAGTAAAATTTTTTTCACTATGAAAATAACTTAGTAAACCACCTTTATTAAGTTGTTTATGGTCTAAATAGGGAACCCCATGAGGAAATATTAAATAAATCTACATTTTTTCTTATTTTCTTCAAGGAATAATTAGTTAAACAACAGTTTAATTAATATTCTTGGTTATATTTAACCCAAAACAAGGAAATTAATTAGATAAATCATTATTTATCTTATTATTTTCTAAGAATAATTATTTAAACCTTATTTAAATAATATTATTTGTTGAATATGACTAAATCACCCTTAAATAATTAAATAAATCATTATTTATTTGATTATTAATCAACCACATCCTTAAAATGATAAATAAATCATTTATTTATTTATTATTTACAAATAAAGGGATTTGACCCAAGTCAAATTCCTTTTCCCTCCAACAAATATAATAACATATTCCATAAAAGTTGGATCTTGATTTGGTTAATAATATTTTAATTATGCACCAATATCTAGACTAACTCAATATTTTGTTATAAATAGAAGGGTTTTCACATTCATTTACCACCTTTTGTTGCGTAAAGATCACTCTGGATCTATACTTTTGGTTTGACTATTGATCCACCATCATAGTCATATTTTGTTACCATTTTTCTCTAGGTTTTGTAAACCATAAAGAGAGAGGAATTGTAAATATGAAGTGTTGAGGACTTACAAGAACCCATCCCATTGAGGAGAACTGGGAACACCCTCCTGTGTTTTCCTCCCAGGTGCCATTAATACAAAATTCATTCAACATATTCTTGTCTTGTCTATTGGATGCATGGAGTAAATTTTGTTTTTTCTACTAGTTAATGTCTTCTAATGCATAGATCTATATTTTTGCAACATTTATCTTGATCACCTAACTATAGATCTGAGGATATTGGTAGCCATATTTTCTATTAGGGTTTTTTGTTATGCACAGCTAAAGTGGTCTTTTTTCATATGCTTGGAATTAAGATTCATACTAACAACTGGTGACTCCACACGGGTTTACAATTACGAACTTTGTCGTTTTTCTGATCCTTGCATATCCAGCTGCTTCAAACCCTGGGATTTCTCTTCATCATTTTTTTTTTCTTTTCTTGATGTTTTTTTAACCTATAAAATCCCAAAACGATAAAAATTATAACTTCCGTGTGTTTTCGGACCTATTGTGTAGGTGACAGACATTAGCCGCAACTGAGATGACAATTTTTTCTGAAATATGCTCTCGAGAGTGCTAGAAGTGAAGGTCACACTTTTTGGCCCAAAAATTATGACCTGGACCCTCAGGACGCACCTTTCAGCCCAAAAACTACGACCTCTGCTGAAAACAGGTCAAAAACTGTGACTTGGACATTTTACGAGATTTTTTCTGAAAGTTTTCTGGGTTTGTCTAAGCCTCTGTTCAGGGTTTTCTGACCTCCATCTCCACTCTTTTTGGACCTATAATTGTTATATTTTTCTCAACTAAGTGGGAACCTAGCCCCCTAGGGCTTCAATACCCTCAACTTCTTGTGGAATAGTTTTTGTTGTTGCAGGTTATCTGAAATTTCAGAATCTTCAGCCATTTTTCAGATCTGATACCTCACCTTCAGATCCACTTCAGATCAGCTTGCTATCCATCCAGATCACCTAATTTAGATTTGTTTTGGTTTTAATCTAGGGCTCACTCCATTTCCCTCCTGGGGATAGCCTTTTGCCACTTCTTTTTACAGCAATTTTTCCTCTGATTTGTTGCTATTTTCTGCACAACTTTCCAGAAATTTTTTTCCTTTAGATCCATGTCGCTCCTAAACTTAGATCTATTGGATTTTTTAGTATGTTTTGATTAGGTTTTTACTCACCTATAGACTAGTTGTTGAGAGGCCTGCCTCCTTGGGTTTAGATTATTGCATTATTAGTTGTTTATTTTCTGTTTTTGCAGGCTTATAGACTGTCATTTGTAGGTTTGTTTACAGCTATACAACACACTTTTTCTTTTTCTCTACAAACGTTTGGGTTTAAAAATTAAAATTTACATGCTTTACAAACACACCCTAAGCAAAAAAGGGCTTGGTTAACACCACAAAGCAAAGACTCTAAAACATTGAAATCAATTGATCCTGCACCTCTCTACCCTTGTTTCAAAATTTTAATCAGTTGATCCTGCACCTGCTAGCCCTTTTCAGTCCCTTTTCTGTTTGTTTCGTGTTTGTTTCGTCATCATTTCACCACCAAGGCATTTATCTAGGAGACTTCTTGGCCTTCATCCTTGTTGTATGGATTAATCCGTCTTGCGGACAAGACCGATCTCCCTAGTACTAAAAGTATCTAGCAACGAACAACCAAACATACTAATCTTTCTCTAAGCATATAAGGTTTACAAAAATCTCTATAGAGGTGTAAAAGACTTACCATTTGTCCAATGCTTGTTTTAAGTCGTCGTTGTCCCTCGCGCGCTTGAAGGAGTTTTCCTCGTAAACCTGCAGTTACAAACAAGAAAAATATTACATAGCACCTGTATAGAAATCATCACAAACCATGCTTATCATAGTGATCAAGGAATCTATGAAATAAACCATTGATTGAAAGCTTATTGAGAAAAATGAGTATATTTGTATTAATTTCAAAAGAAGAAAATCCCTACAACCTGAGCCTTGATGTTGCACAGGACTTTCCGGGGTCCGAAGCAGGAGTCTCCTTTACTTTGACAAGTTCTGCACTCCTCCAACCAAGACAAATAGAAGTATGTAATCTCTCCTCACAAAAGCCTTAGTTAACTGAGTCTAAATCTCAACAACACTTAACTTCAAATATTCTAAAAGCTTGAATTCCCTTTGAGGCTACCCAATGCCTCTTTTTATAGTGGACAAGAGGAGGTTTTCTGTTCCAAGCATGAAGGTATAGAATCCTCCTTCAAAGGGATAAGCTCCTCACATCAAGGGGTTAGCTCCATAAGGTAAGGGATTCATGCACCTTACAAGAGCGGTTCTGCCACCGCAAAATCCATTCTTGAAGCTTCCAGAATTTACTTTAATTGAGATTTTGGGATTTTACTTGCGCCTTTTTAATATTACAGGGGTCCGCACCTATAATAAAGATAAAGTGCGTTCAGGAACACAGGAAAGATGAACATTGGGTGTGGGACCGCAGGAAAGATAGCCAGAAAGTGCGATACCAAAGTTTAGGAGAATTTTAGGAAATTTTTCTAATTTTGAAGGCTTGACATGAGGAGCTGATATGTTAGACTTGCAGAAGGGAGAAGTATGAGTAATAATGAGCTCATACACATAGCAAAATGTCAGGATGACAATTTTCAGTGTAACAGATTGCCCCCTAAAGTGCAAAGTCTGGAATAGATGATGTTGAAGTCTGTCATATATGAAGAGTGCAGTACTTTATCATTTCAAGGATCATCCTGTGGACACCCCAGTCAGTACCTATAAAAACATTCAATGCAAAATATACATGTATATGTATCATCACTGAGGTAGGCATTCCCATACTCAGATTAAACTAACTAAAAACTGATTCAACTGTTCTGATACAGGAATGATTTTGAGTACATCACAGTATAAACATATGTAGACATAGTATGGATGCAGCCATCTGTTTATAAATAGTATACTGTATAAATGATAACAAAATTCCTCGCATCCTGGATGGTAGAAACTAGATCCAGGGTCTTGATTTCCGCATCTCGAACTAGTACGATTCTATCCATGCGAATGAATGTGTCGAAGTCGAACATGGTAGAAAGCACTTGATTACTAGTTAATGATGTAAACTGTTAACAAGTGTGAGAGTAACCACCAGTAATGTCAATGGCTCTCAAAGTACCCAGTACAATCCATGAAATGTGAATGAATGAGCTGAAGTCGAACATTTCACGGAATCATTCGATCGAAGGTCGATGATGTAACCTATCGTCGAAAGCGAGAAACCTGCCATTAAGGCATGCAGATTTCAAGGTACTGAAAATTTCTAGATCAACTTTCGAGATAATGAGTTGTCGTCGATAGAAAGTGATCTGTCATAGGCAAGCCCACAACACGAAATCATAGATCAAGTTTTGAAAATATATTGGCAAGGATTGACTCAGGGATGGTAAAAATGGATGACAGATATTTTGCAGATGAATGGTTTATTTAAACTATCCTCTTGAACACATAACGAAACTGCAGATGGTTTGGTGACAATTGACCCAAAGTTAATACCCAGAAACTGGATGAGGACTTTTAAATGAGGTTCGATTAACTATTTAGGTAAAGGATTTCCCAACCCAGGTGAATGAAAGTGTCGTGTTCAAGAGTAGTCGACTGAATTTTTGAAGAATCAAAATACAACAAATACGCCCATTTTCCTCTCTTTTCCCTAACCATTTCTGGCAAGTACCTCTTTATTTTTGACAAGCTTGAGGAGGATAACATTTTCTTGTTTATAAGCTCATCCTTCGAATGAGTCCAACTTAGTTTCAGATTCGAACCCTACGAAGGAGTGGTTCGTTCCTGTTGAAAATTAAACAGGTCCTTTACTATTAAATTTTAACGAGTCCAGTATAGGAGAAACTCGATGTTTTTCATTTTTAGGGAGTCAGAAGAAAAAACTTAAGAAAACTCCATGGGTGTAATTTTTTGTAAATTTAGTCTCTCGAGCCTGAAAAAGGATAAAATAATGCAGGAGAGAACTCTATTGACCGTAATTAGTCAACGTATACCCTTTTCGTAAATAGTCCATTTCAGTCCGTAAAAGGGGTAAACTTATACTGAAGGGACGATTATTCATTTACTTTAACAAGTTCGAACGATCAAGTACTCGGCGATCTTTTCATATTTAGAGAGTCTGAAAAGGGCTTAAAAGAGGACTCCAATGTTTCTCTTTTTGTGAATTTTTGAAAGAGTGCGAAAAAGTGATAAAAGTATGCTCTTTGTTGAAAAATGATCAATTCTCCTGAAAAATCCAATTTCTACACAAAAACTTGAAACATTACACATACCTGTTTAAAATGAGTAAAAATTCTTCAAAAATAGCCTTTTTAAAGTGAAAAATAAATAAATTAAAAATTCATCTATTCGAAAAAAATTATAAAAAGGACTTTTTCAACTTCATTCTTACTGTTCAAGTTCGGAGTGAAAAGTAGAAGCTTTTGGGTAAAACGTTCCTGTGAAGATTCTGGAAAATTCGTCCATTGAAATCGAGAAGCGTCAGTCCCAGGTAATCCACGACCTCTTAATCTTGCATTTCATCCATTTACAATTCGCTTTTAGGCTTTAAATTTCATTTTTAAGGGAAAAATATGGTTCAAAAAATCGCTCGTGGGGGTCCACAGGTGACACACATGGTACCTGCGGACCCTGACTTTTTTCTACAAAGAAAAAAGTCGTGCATCTGCACTTTCCTTAAAGAACGCGTGTGTTCCTATGCATTGTTTACAAAGGTTAAGTGCGGTCCCCGCGCGTTTTAAATTTAAACTCAAATTTCTCTTATGCCGCCCAAAATATTTCAATTTAGATTGTACTAATCTATCTTTTTATGCATTGTAGGATTAACAAGATGTTGATTTGGAGAGAACTTGAACACGAGGACGTGGATGATGCCACAATGCTCCATTTTCCCATAATGAAGGCATTAAGAGCATGCGGTATATATAAATTCTGGGCCATCCAAGGCATGAGAGCACAAGTAGAGCTCCTGACATGGCTGGTAAATAGGTGGAATGTGCAGGACCAGTGTTTCATTATTGGTGACCACCGGCTCGAAATCAAGCTGGAGGACATTTATTTTCTGACTGGTTTGTCCAAAAGGGGTGAAAAACTCTCCTTTTTTGGGACTAGGCCAGGTGGCCAGACTGTCGCTAGTCTTTGGCAAGAATTCGGTAATAATGAAGCAAACCCTAGGGACAAACGGATTGATATAAAAACTATCATCCGTCCCGAGCTGAAAGTTATTGCATTTATTGTTACCAGACTATGTGGGAGTGTAGCATTGCATGTAGCTACCGATTCTCAGATGCACATTGCTGTGGATTGTTTTCGCGACACTATTTTCAACTGGTGTGACGTTGTGTTGGCTAATGTAAAAGGGAAACTAACTAGAGAAAAAAATGGGAAACTGAATAACTTTGGATATGGATCAATCGTCGTATCCTTTGCTCTAGAGAGGATTCCTATGCTAGCTCCACAGAGTATCCCTGTTAATGCCGGTCGACCTAGAGAACCTAGGATGGTTCGTTGGTCCGCACTGATGGCCCGTCATGGTATTGAGGGCGCTGAGATTGTTCAATTTCCTTCTTCTTATTTTCGTTGGCTGGACCACCAAATTTTTTTCATTGAGGACTTTCCGTATGCCGGGATAGATTTCTGCAGTGACTGGGAGATGGCTCTCCCAGCAGGGGAACAGTGGGATGACTCAGGTAAAAAATCTTTCTTCAACAGTTTCTAAGTTCTAATAATAATTTTTTATTTTTTATCGTCTTTTTAAATAATAACCAAAAAGTTTTTTGAATACAGATGTGGGCCCACGGCGACCATTACATATCCAAACCTATGAAAGAAGACAACCAGTTACAGCCGCACCAGCTCCTGCAGGACAATCAACGGAAATATTGACTGATTTAGAGCATCATCTAGAGCGTTTGACTTTAGATGTTCCGAAGACAAACATAGATGATATTCCACTCAGACTGCAGAGATACGTGATTGGTGTTCCAAGACCTTTTAGGAGGTTTCTATGCAGGGTGGCTCGGGTAGTGGTTTCTTATCGTGATCACCATCAGTGATGGGATGATTGTGTTGTAGACTCATATTTTTGACTTTTTGTGTTATCATTTTTCCGATCATAAGGTGTTTCCAACCTATGATCGAAGACGATGTATATTTTTGAAAACACTTCTATCCTATGATATATCACTATTTTACCGGCTATCTATATACATGTTATGGATGTTATTTGTTTTACTTTTTTTATTACTGCAAATGTCGATTTATCATACTAGAAGCAACTGCGTCCGCTAATGTATTCAAATGTCTTGGAATATGTTGATATTCAATGTAGTCAAATTCACGTTCCAAGAGACGAACTCTTAAAAACAATCGTAAAAACACTGGATTTATAATGGCATAAACTATGTTAAGCTGTAATACAACAAGTTCAGAATCCAACTTCACAATCAAACTAGGAATCCCAAATGATATGGACTCAAACAATAACTCAGTCACTGCACTATATTCGGCAATGTTATTTGTTGTTTGACCAAGGCTTACCCCATGCATGGAAACTAACTCGTCAGAGGGTGAATAGATAACCCAAGCTGCGGAAGAAATGTTCCATGTACAATGACAAGCACCATCAGCAAAACCAATGTAGGTTTGAAGAGACGTCGACATCTGCAATATTAAGAGTAAGACTCAGATAAGCAGGAATAGTGATAAAACACACTTCTAAACTAGGCACACCTTTCTAATCTAAGACACACCAGCAGTAAAGAAATTTAACCTAAAAAATAAAATATCTCCATACCAAGTTTAAGCATAATATTGCTTCAGATATAGCCCATTTATGGGTTTATCTAAAGGGATACCATCAAAATCTATCATCTCATAGGCCCCTTTTTCTAGCTTTTGCTTAACAATGAAAGGACCATGCCACATGGACATGAATTTTCCAGCTCCTATCTTATCGTTGGCTTGATCATAAACTAAGACTAGGTCTCCTTCTAAAAAATTTCGAGGGGTAACACTTCTATCATACTGAGCTTTTACTCTTTTGACATGAGCCTCGTTTGCTATTGCAGCGTTTCTCTGATTTTCATCCAATTGAGCCAAGAACAAAAAATGTTTCTCCTCTTCAAATGTAGCTGGGAGTAATTCTATGGCTAATTTCAAAGATGGAACTTCGCATTCAATCAGCAACACAGCTTCCAAAACGTAAACGAGTTGAAAGGGAGTGAAACCAGTTGATGTTTTGACTGAAGTTCGATATGCCCAAAGTGCTGAAAATAACATGGAATGCCAATTTTTTTTGTGAATACCAATAATTCGTTTGATCATGGTGACTAAAAATTTATTTATGGCTTCGACTAGACCATTGGCTTGCAGATAATACGGAGTAGAACTATCGTGGCGCAAGCCAAGCTGTTCTGTCAATTCAGTCATCATGACATTCCGAAAATGGCTTCCATGATTAGTAATAATGGCTTGAGGAACACCGAACTTCGCAATTATGTGATTAAACACGAAAGTTGCAGCAGTCTTGTCATCAGCCAAAAATGTAGGCATCGCCTCGTCCCACTTAGTAAAATAATATACTGCTAAGATAATATATGCATTCCCCCCGGCCGAGTGAGGGTTAAATGTAATAAAATCGATACCCCATTTTGCGAAAGGACCAACAGCAATTATGGGATGAAGAGGAGAGGGTGGCGCACGCATCTTATGATCAAACAATTGACAATTGTGGCATTTCCGGACTGCATAAATACAATATTTGAATAATGACGACCAGAAATAACCAGCGCGCAATATCTTTTGGGCTGTGGCATACCTAGACATATGACCGCCACATGCTCCAGAATGGCAGTCATTTAGAACCTTTTCAACTTCTTCATGAATAAGACAGCGTCGAAAAACAAAATCCGCTCCCCGACGATAAAGTGTATCACCAATAATATTATATTGTTGGGATTGGAAACATATTTTCCGTCGCTGAGATTGCGAAATTTCAGGCTAAAAAGATTGGGTTTGGAGATAAATGATAATATCTCCATACCATGGATCAAGAGTACTAATAAGAAATAGAGATTCATCTACAATGGGTTGCTTTGCCACAGTTTCAGTATCAGTAGAGGGGAAATCACACATTAGTTCCGCAAAAACCAAGGATTTCTTCGCCTTGGGTTTTTCAAATTCCAAGTCGAATTCCTGCAGGATGACTATCCATTTGGAATACTTGCCCCCTAGCAACTGTTTGGTCAAAATGTACATCATAGGGTTGCAATCAGAAATCACCGTAGTTTTGCATAACAATATGTAATGTCTAAATCGTTGGATATCTTGAACAGCTGCCAAGGCCAATTTCTCCACATGCGTATACTTAATCTCATTCGGATGAATATTTCGACTAAAATAGTAATTCACATGTTCAGTATGAGATTCATCTTCCTGAACTAACACCATCTCAATGGTGGAATGAGAAGCAGCAAGGTACAAAATGTAATCCTGGTTGTAGTTGGGAGGATGCAATAAAGGTGCATGGGTTAACGTGTGTTTAAGTGCATCAAAAGATCGATCAACGATCTCATTCCAAAAGAATGGAATGTTCTGTTTGAGCAACCAGGTAAAACCTTTTGTAAGCTCGGCATAGTTAGGAATAAATTGACGTAAAAAATTTTCTTTCCCCTGCAAACTTTGGAGTTGGCGTCAAGTCGAAGGAGGAGCTAATTTAACAATAGCCTCGACCTTCGATTGATCGACGCGAATACCTAATTTCGAGACAACAAATCCCAGTAAACGACCTGACTCTACACAAAAAACACATTTGTGTGGATTTAGCCGAATCCGATAATGCCGACATCACATAAAAATAACACGTAAATGTGTAATATGGTCAGCCCTGCGTGATGAATGAGCAGGTAAATCAGCGAGATACGGTTGCAAAATGTGCTTAATGTCAAGAAACGCATAAGCCATTGCCCGTTGAAAAGTTTCTCCAGCGTTCTTTAATCCAAAGGGTAGTTTGCTGTAAGCAAATGTCCCCCACGGAAAAATAAAAGTTGTTTTTGGCTGATTGACAGGGAGTATGTTTATTTGATTATACCCTGAAAAGCCATCCATAAAGGAAAACATTTCATTGCCGGCACAATCATCGATTATTTGATCAATATAGGGAGTTGGATAATTGTCTTTAGGACAAGCTCGATTAATATCCCTATAATCGATACATACTCGTATGGTTCCTTGTTTTTTAGTTACAGGAACAATATTAGATACCCAATCCGTTAAAGGAATCAAATAAATAAAACCTGCATGAAGTAATTTTTCAACCTCTTCTTTGATAGGAGCAGCTTTTCTAGGATGCATTTTACATAGACGTTGACGAAAAGACTTGGCATCTGGGTAAGTATGGAATTCATGTATGACAATTGACGGATCAATTCTTGGTATTTCTTCGTAGGACCAGGCAAACACATCGCATAATTCTTGAAATAGGGCTTTATAAGTTTGAATTTCTTCTTCAGTATAGGAAGCACCTATATGAATGTTTTTAATTATTCCAGGTTTTACTGAAATGTCAGTTGGAATCGTTCGAGAAATATTTTCCAAATTTAACTCAGAATCGAGATTTTTCAATGCATTCAGTGGTTCCTTGACATATTCAGCAGTAAAGATTGAAGCGAAATCATCTTCAAAATGATCTAGTTCAGGTAAAAATGAAGATCGATGATGTAGATATTCCCATAGTAAATCATCAACAGATAATAATTCACGAATCTGCTCATCGGAATGAAAAGGTTCAGGAAATGATGTTGCTGCTGAGCTAGATATAGAAAGTGATTCCTCGTGGATCCCATTCACTGGATCAATCTCGGTTGAAGAGGGGTTGGAAAATGATTGTACAGCCTGATATGCAAGTTCAAATGGACTCAAAGGCATCATGCCATCAATTGAATCTAACTCGGATTCGGAAGGTACGATCCAAGGATCATCAAACATAACAGAGTCTGAAGAAATCATATGAATAGTTGCAACAGAAGGCGATACGTCAGGAGGAGGAACGGAAAAATTTCCTAAAAAACCAGAATCTTTAATCAAACCTACTCCAACATCCTTATACGGGATAGTCATTTTACCAACGTGCTGGATTGTTTCTGTAGAGGCTGGGTCGGAAGTAAAATAAGTTAACTGATCTATTTTAACAATCCTTCCTTAATGTAGAAATTTTATGAGTCGGAAGACTGAAGAGACAAAAGCAGTCATAGCATAAGACCAACTACGACCCAAAATAAGGTTGTAATCTAGAGGGGCATCAACCACTTCCACATCTAAATTTACAACTTTACCTTCAACCCCTATGGGTAAATCCTACAAAATACCAAAAGGGTGGAAACCTCGACCATCAAAAGCCTTAAGAATCATCGGAGATTGGTTCAGCATAGGAGAACGAAGCGATTTCCAACACTGAATTGACATAATACACGTTGAAGCTCCCTCATCAATCACAGTCCGATAGATCGGTCTGTTTCTGACGTACACTGGTATCTGGAAAGCCATCTGATGAGGTAGACGAGGTGTGCTATTTTCGAGATCGAAGATTATAAGACTAGAATCCTGAATATCAACAGCTCCTATAGCAGACAAAAGTAGTTTACGCTGTGCTGGGCATGATTACAGCACTTCCAAAGTTGACATTGTTGCAGGAGAAATAGCTAAGTCTTCAACAATGTTGTAATTCTGAGCAGCTCTCGCATGTGGATTGAAAGCTGATTTACGAAGAACACCTTTAGCAGGTGGTTTGATTATTAAGTCTGGATTTGGTTTCCCGATCTGTAGCAGACCAGAAACAGGAGGAGGTGTAGTTGATGTATTTGCATTAGAAGATTCTGCTTCTTTATCATCAACAGGATTCTTAGAACCATAATCTTTCGAACGCGTCACAATCCTTACATGAGACATCATCAAAATTGGCTCTTCTGAAGCAGTCGAAGTAGAACCAACCATGTTACTATCTTGAGTCAGAAAAGGATCCTTCAAGACAGCAGGTTGTGAACCTTTGACGAATTTTGCAACCTCGGCCCGATGTGGGCATTCCTTAGTAAAATGATCTTTGTCACAAATGTAACAAGGATAACGTGGTTTACGTTTTTCGTCATTGGATTCATTTTTATCAGTTTTTTCTTTCGAATTCTTTTTTTTTTTACTCTTCCCTTTATTTTTATTACCAGATTTAGATTTAGCCGTGGATGTCTCCACAACATGAATATCGACAGAAACTTCGGGGGAAGATTCTCCTTTCGAGGAATCAGGTAAAGTTATAATTGGAGAAGAATTCTTTGAAGATTTCTTCTTACTTTTAGTATTAATTGTACCAATCATAACATCAGCGGCATGAGACCCTGAAGGAGCAGCAGCTATTTGACCTTGTTTTGGAAGGTCTGGGATTTTTTCATGTAAAGTACCTGACTGCGTGTAAACGAGGTCAAGGTACTGAGCTTGAGAAATTACTTGCTCTTCAGTAAAAACACCAGCCTTAGCAACATCTTCAGTAATCTTGGGTAACAATGATTTAACAAACAATTCCGCCAAAATTTGATCTGGAATGTAAACTTTCACCAAACGTCTCCTACGTCGCCATTCATGAATATGATCTGAAATATACGTAGACGTGGACTGTTTCAGTGAAGTTAATAATTTTGTGCCATTGTCGTATCTAAGTAGCAACTGAAAATGAGTCAAGAAGGCAGTTGCTAACTAACTGAAATTATGAAACAAGCCTCGTGGTAACTCAATGTACCATTTGGCTGCAAGACCAATAAGCGTTCTTTGGAAAAGATGTAAGCAAATCGAATCATCAATGATTGAATTAGATGCACACCAAAGGTGATAAGTCATGACGTGATTTGATGGATCCTCTCCTGGCTTACCTTCGAATTTTGGTATATCACTGGGAAACTTATGCGGCATCGGCGGCCAATACTGATAATAGAAAATTGGATCATTTGTAAGGCGCGTCAAATCAGGTAAATCCAAAGTTGCGATAAAGGGTAACTGATGGTTAGGGTCATGAAAAACTTGAGTAGCCAAAGCAGTTCCATGAGGTGGATACCTAGGGTAGCTGGGAATTGGATTAGCTTTAGGAATTGTATAACCTCCTGGAAAACCAGGATTAATTGTACCGAAATGGGGTTGTTGAGGCTGTTGATAAGTATAGCCAGGGTACGGTTGATACTGATAGTTTGGATTTTGTGTATAGGGACCGAAGTGCGGCTGTCCCTGGTACGGTTGATACGTGAATTGCGGTTGACTTGTGACAACTGTACTTTTACCGGCTTGTCCCGTAGGAATCTGAACCGAAGTCTGAACCGAAGATCCTGGTTGGGGTACAGAGACTTGAGGGATTTTCATGGAGGCAGGGATAGACGAACTCGGGTTTACAGATACTACAAAATTAAGTGTTACAGGTTGAACAGATGTACCAGCTGTTGCAGCAGCTTGAGGCGGAGTCTTAGGTGAACTAGGACCGGCTTGCTGAACAGGACCAGGTGCAGGAGTTTAAATAGTAGGCTAGACAAGTTGTTGAGTTGGACCAGTAATTAAAGGTTGTCTAGGAGTTTGATAAGGCAACTGCACATTAGGCTGCATAGGCTATTGATATTGGGACGGATCCCACACCATATTCATTCCGGGGTATTGCCCCGCAGAAGGCTGAACGTAAGGACCATAACCTGGTTGAACGTAGGGTTGATAAGTGAGTGGTAAATTTCCGGCTCCTTGAATAGATGGCTGACCAAAGGCTGTTGGAAACCTTGAATTGGGTATTGACCTTGAGGTTGATAACCTTGAGGCGCGTACTGAAGCTGGGGTTGATAAGGACCCTGAGGTGCATATTGAGTTTGGGGTTGACCTTGGGGCATGTGCTGTCCTGAAGGTTGATACCCTTGAGGTGTGTACTGTCCTTGGGGTTGTCCCCCAAAATAATATGATTCCAGAGTTTGTGCTGGGAAAAAGTTACCTTGAGGTTGCCCTCTAGGTGGTAACTGACTTCCTGAAGGTTTCCCCCCAGGCAGTAACTGACTACCTGAAGGTTGCCTCCCAGGCGGCAATTGACTAGCTAAAGGTTGCCCCCCAGGCGGTAACGGATTTCCCTGTGTTGGACCCCCAGGCAGTAAATGACTGCCTTGAGGTTGAGGATTCAGAACATTACCAGACATCATATAAATTTGCGCTGCGTTCAATGTTTCAGTTTTAACACCACTATTACCAGATGAAAACACTTGTTCAATTGGTTGAGGAGCTGCTCCCGAGAAAGTACCAGACAAAGCCTGATATCCCGAAGGAACAGAAGGACCACCATGTAAAAATGATTTTGGTGTTTGAGAAAACATGGATGACTCTCCGGCCATAATGGATGGCGGATAGTAACCTCTGGGTGTAGGATGAAATGGAACTCGAGGTGGAGAAAAAGCAAGACCCGGATTCTCTAAAAAATTTGTTAAAGATAGATACCAAGCACTAGTTCGAATAGGGCTGTAGAAAATATATTCACGCTCCCTAAGATTTAAATATTGAGGGGAGTCGGGAAGAGATATATCTTCATCTGGATTAGTAAGTTCTTCAATGGAAATAAGACCAGCTGGAAGATCGTCTGTGACAATATTTCTTACCCTAGGTGAATCAATATTGCTAGAAGTTGGTGAAATAAATCCTAAGGATGTTTCTAAAACAGAAGGTTTAGTTTCAGGTTCAGAGATTTCAGGTTCGTCAGCCAATTCACTGGAAGCAGAAATACTACCAGCAACTTCAGAAACTAAAATCGGTTCTTGAATGTATTCTGTTGTAGGTATTTGATGATCAGGATAGACAATTATGGATGAACTTCCAATTTCTGTTGATCTAATCCTACCACTACTGGATGATACCAGAGCACGAAGCCCTTCAAGCTGACTCGGTGAATATTTAGGGGGTTTCCCTTGTAGTCTCTGGGATTGTCTTGGCAATTCCACCACGATTAAATATTAACTAATCACAGGCAAACAAAGAAAATTTCAATGAAAACACCTAAAGTCTCTAAAGAAACAAACAGCTGAATCACACGCTTAAAAAATCTAAAAGGTCAAACCACACACAAACAATAACTTTCCATACTAAAAACACTAGTTGGTGATGAAATCCAACATAGTATAAATTTAACACAGAAAGGGCGGTCGGAACAGTTACCCCGACAACTTTCTTAATGAAACAGACTGGCACAAGTTTCCTCACAAAACCATCTCATGTGAAGAGAACCCCCTAGAGAGTCCAAGTGAGTCTAGTCGATGTCTGCTCCAGGTACAGTGAGATCTTTCCTTCACCGTCACCTTAGGAAATAATCTTAAGATAATGGACACTAAGGTTACCAACAGTAACAAATATAACTGGGGGAACAGTCTATGATCTGATTTCATGCGCAAGGGAAGAGTAGTAAGCTCAATCCACTTGAAGGCTCCTCGACATGGTTAATCTAAGGTTTATCGACAAGTGACCCCAGGCTCCTCGACAATGGTTAATCTGAGGTTTACCGTTTGTAATACGCGCAAAATATTCTATCTTCCCCAATGAAACATAATTGATTGTCTCAAAGGTTCAAATATGATCTCGTGATTGACTTCTTTAAGAGAAGCTTCCCAGATTATACAAATTACAATTGGATTTATCTCCTACCGCAAGATTTGTCTACTTGTTTTTTTTTACTACTTTGGAGATTTAATTACTCCCTACTCCAAGATACTAGCCTAAGCTATGTTGGTGATAAGAGCCCTAGAAAATAAAAAGATGCTAGATGAATTTTAATTAAGCGTTACTTTTTAGAGTTGTTTCTTACGTCAATGGGTGCGGAAATGAAACTCTCATGGTGTGAAATGACTCGATTTCCAAAAGACACTAAAAATGCATCTAAAAATGATGATCAGATTGCTTCCTTTCAATGAAATTCTAATTAAGGAAAAGTTAGAGAATGCAATTCTTTTAATGAACAATTCTTTCTTTAAACATAAATAACAATTGAAAGAAACTATTTTTGTCTTTTCCAACAATTTGTCAAAGCTCACAATGAAAATCCTTTCACTTTCCAAAAACTTGAAGCTACAACACAATTTTCCTTCAAAAGAAATCTAGAAATTTTAAAAGCACTTAAGACTACAAACTAATTTCAAGATCTACAAAGTTTAATAGCACTCAAAACTACAAACTAATTTCGATATCTACAAAGTTTAATAGCACTCAAAACTACAAACTTTAATAATATAAATGGATAAAATCTTTAAGATTTTTTGAAGAATGTTTTATCTTAGTCGTTCAACAAACTAAGGATATATTCGTTCAGAATAACAAACAGATCGAAAAACACTCAATTATGTTTTTATAAAAAACGAAATTCAAAAACCAATAACAAAGTTTCTTTTCGAAGGTTTGCAAAGAAACAGGTAACTATATTTCTCAATAAAGGATGTTTTCACAATCAGGTCAGATTCAGCAAAAGACCAAAAATACCAAGGTAATCTGAGGTACTTCAAAACGTCAAATGCTTCAAATCGCTACAAAAGACCAAGTGAAACGCAATCCAAAATGCAAAAATTCTAGAAAATCATCAAAACATCAATACTGTTGATATTTATTAACAGAAAGCTTTTGACAGAAACAATCATCAATCTGGGCAGAAAACAAAAAATCAAAATCAAAATCAAGATAAACTAAAGAAAGAAATCTGAATTTTTTCAAAACTTTAACAGGGTCTGCAGGCTCCAAGATATCATAGGTGCGGTCCCGCACTGTTTACACAGGAAAAGTGCGAAAATGCCCGCACTGTGAAAACAAGGCAAAGAGTGGTCCCAAGAAAAACTAGAGAAAAGTTTAAAGGATTTCAAAATTTTCAAAAAACAGAGAAAACCTAAGCTACCCAGGAAATTTTTCTGCTATTTTTCTGCAATTTTTCTGGGTTTTTCTGAAGCTTCTGTCAGGGTTTTCTAGCCTCTGTCTCAGCCCGTTTCGACTTGTTTCTGATCTTTTTTTCTCATCTAAGTGGGAACATAGCCCCCTAGGGCTTCAGTACCCTCCACTTTTGGTGGAAGAGTTTTTATCTGTTTGAGGTGTCCGTTTTTTCAGAGTTTCAGCTCCCCCTTTTCGAGATCTAATACCTCCTTTTCAGATCTCTTTTAATCCACTCTTCTCCCTTTCAAATCACTTCCTGAAGATTTGTTTGGATCTACCTTTAGGGCCTCCTTCTTGCCCCATCTGCTTTTTGCTGATTTCCTCCTTTTTTCCAGCCACCTTGCCTCTGCCTCTTGGCTGTGTTCTACCCCTCTTTTCAGCAGATTTCTCCTTTAGATTCCTATCCCTTTCAACCCTAGATCTATTGGCCTCTTTTTCGTGTGTTTTGACTAGATTTTTTCCCTCTGTTAGACTAGTTTTGAGAGCCCCACCTTTTTGGGTTAGATCGATGCATTGATTAGCTCTTAATTTTTTGTTATTTTAGCATTATATACTATTCTCTGCAGCATTATTTTCAGTTACGCAGTGTTAGGTCTCTGTAACAAGCAAGATTGGAAAAGTCCGATTACAGAGTTAACATCATTTCAACCAACTTTGGGATTCTAGGATCTAGCCCTCCTGAATCCGGAGAGGGATCTCTCCAATATGTACAAAGATGGATAATGTCTTTAAAGTTTGGGGTGATGATATTAGGCTAGTTATGAAGGCCAAGGGTTTTGTTTGGTTTTCTCGGATGGTTGAACATAGTTGCTGTCTGAGGCGGAAAGATCTATATACAAATAGGTTCAAAGGTGAGAAGTTGCAAGTAAACAGAGTAAGCTTTGATTATAAAGAGATATGATGGCAATTTTTCAATCCATTGGGCTATGGAGTCATAAGAGAATTTAATTGAAACATTCAGATTCAAGAGTAATCTATGGGGCAAGTCATCTATGCCTAAGGATCTCTTTAAAGTTTGATTTATGGAATGGGGTGATACAATAAGAAAGGGAAATAACAGATGCAGAACAAAGAGCAGCCCAGGATCTGGTAAGTACTTTGAAACTAGCCAGCCTTTGACCAGGCACTTAAGAAAAACATAGAAGCAAACTAGGATCTGGTAAGTGCTTTGAAACTATCTAGCCTTTGATACACTTCTAATAGAACACAAATTAAAAACGAAGGGAAACTTGAAGGCAACCTTTGGAGCAGCAACTAGTGGGCTAGGACTCACCCTGATCCTCTCCTAGTTCTTCTTTACTTAGTTACTTCCAAGACAATCACAAAGATAACACAGAATGGCCTAAGATCTGATAAGTACTTCGAAACTAGTCAGCTTTTGACACATCCTAAGGGAAACAGTCAAATAGTTGAGCAAACAAGAAAGGGACTCAGGGCTAACCTTTGATTTCCTCAATTCATTCTTTACACAACATATATGAAAGTAACATTCAAAAATAACATTCAGCAGTGACGAAAAGATGAGGGAACGCCAGCATCTCTGTACTTAGACTGAATTAAATCATTCTCAAATAACACAACAGAAAGAAAACATTTAAATAAAGATTTCTCAGCCAGAGAAGGTTACTGATATACAGTAGGTCCTAACACTGTTTAAACTGTTCTTTACAGTGGAAAATGAAACAAATTGAAAACGGAAATAAAATGACAAGTTCACAGTAAGAATAACATCACCATCAGCATAGACCAGGATCCCATAAATCAACTTGTATTGATTGCTTCAAACCGGTTACAATCTTCAAATCCAATGTTTTAATCCATCTCTCTTCACAACCTAACCTATCTGTTACAAGCAGAGCTCCAAGAGCCCATGAAACCACTATTTACAGTCAAGAGTTTTCCACTCAGAAACAGTTACAACACTTCATCAATTACATTGACAACCAACTAATCCAACCCCTCACTCATCTTCTTCAGGAGTATTTATAGAAGGATGAGGAGGTGAGATCTAATAAGAAGATCTCAAATACAATTAATGCAGAATTAATGTCTTCCCGGCCCTTGGAGGCTTGATGAAGAAATCATACAGGTGTTGCACTGCATTAATGTGCTTACACTTATGAAGTAAGCTCGAAGGGAGCTTTTGTTGACCTTTGAAGCTCTGCGTACTGTTAGGGTTACTCTACAAATATTCTGTCATTAAATCTGGTGCAGAAATAACTTCTTTGGTTGTTCCGAGGCATAATATCTGATCCTGTTCAATAAATTCATCCTCTGATTGAGCATTCTGAGGCAATAGGTGGCACTGCGGTGGTTGAGGAATCAATTCGCCTCAAAGTATGGCGGTGGAAGCGATGTATCTGATGAACACTTTTAGGTTTTCCTTTAATCTGTGTTCTGAGTCGGGGATTAGGCTTTTGATAACCGTCTTAGCCGTAATCCCCGCCAATATATCCACTGATCTGCTGCTCTGGTCCATTTTGTCTTTAAAATCTGTTACTCCTTCTCTGCGTTGATCTCGACGGTTTTCCTTGCTGTGCAGGGCTGTGTAGGTAGAAAAAAGGCATCAATGCCATTAGAAACACTGATGAGACATGAAAAATGACCTTGTGGGTGATTTCCACAGAGAAATTGAGACATAGAGGATCGTCACCCTCCAGGTCTAAGAACCCTGTTTAAAACACGAACAAATGACTTCTTCCCTACAAAATACAAAAAACACGTAAAAAATCTGGTTTATAGGTCAATCTGCTTTGGAGGGCGTGCGGGAAAATGGAGGAGTCGGAGCCGTTGATCGTATTGCGATCAACGGTCGGGGGAGTTCTGAAAAGTCAGCAGAGGAAAAAAGGGGATTGTACGATGGAATCGAGCGGTGGCATGAGAACCGTCGATCTGCGAAGATCGATGGTGAAGATCAGCTTTCAAACGCGCCGGGGGAAGTTAACGGGTAGGCAAGTCCGTTAAAGGCCGGGCAGATGAGGCGATTAGCGACCGTCGGATGGGAGGGCCCAAATCCGACGGCGGAGATGGATCCCGCTGCGGGGCTTTGGTCCAATAGATAACACGCAGGTGATGAAGAAGGACAGCGGTTTTGGCACTGGGCGGAGAACACGTGTCGGCCAGCGTGTGGAATCGCTGGCCGATGGGAAAAAACCGCTGCTCGACGAAAGGTGCTGCGGGATATATACCATGGTTTTGGAGACGGGCACGGGGAAGGGGGGTCCACCAGATTAGGGGAGCTCCGCACCGCTGATCTGTGGGACAGATCGACGGTCGAGTTTTAATATAATTTCTTTGGTGGATAACTTTATGAAAAATAAAATAAAACCCGATTTGCGTTTTACGAAGGTTTTTCAATGTTTTTGGGGTAGAAAATAAATTCCAAGAGTTAAGCGCCTGTCGGACTTAGCGCGTGGTTCTGGCGTCGGGGTACATGGAGAAAGGAAAGGCAGGGAGCTTAGCCTGAGGGGTCTAAGCCTAACGCATAGAAACGTGTGTTTTCTATGGTTTTTCCAAAGAATTCCAAAAGGAAATATGATTCCGATAAGGTTAAAACATGGGGTTTTAACCTTGGGGAGAGAAAATAATGGAGGGATAAGGAATAACACATGGTTTGGTGGGGTTTTCATGAATAAAGGGAAATGGAAGAATGGAGGTAAAAGAAAAAGGGATGCAGCAGTACTTGACTAGGATTTTCATGGAATATCAGAGGCTGAGAGAAGGAAAAGTATGAAGAACCAACCAGCAGTTCATGATCTTACCAACAGACTTCAGGCATCAACAATTTTCAGGCCTGAATTTGTTTCTTGAAGGCTGCAAAGAATATTTAGCCACCAGCTGATATAATTGAAAAATATAGGTGGCTAACACGCAGCACACTTTTTCTCTTGCTCTCAAAATGAAAAGGGTTTAAAAATTAAAATTAACACACGCCACACACTCACCCTAAGCAAAGAAGAGCCTGGTTTACACCGCCAGGCAAAGACTTTAAAATCAATTGACACTGCAACTATCTGCCCTTGTTTCAACATTGTACTCTCTTGATTCTGCACCTCCCTGCCTTTGTTGATATTTCTTCTTCCCCCTGTGCTGTGTTTGTGTTGTCACCATTGCGCCCCCAAGGCACGCATCCTGGAGACTTCTTGGCCTTCACCCTTAGTTTCCGGTCAGTCGACCTACTCCCTCCCGTCGTCGACAAGTTAGTCCTCTTCCGAGTCCACACTCCGACTCCTCTTCCGATTCATTGGGTTCTCCTTTTGCTTCTGGTTCTCCCCCTGTCACCTTCACCATGTCTGGTCCAGGGCCTAACGCTAGCGGTAATCCCAGCCCTAATGCCGGGACTACTACTAGCAGAACCGCCACAGGAACTACCTCGGCTACACCTTTTCTCCCTTACATGGCAGGCCTCAGCCTCCCCGATCTCAATCAGTTGATCAATGACCCTATACGCCACGATGTTGGTTGGCCTGCTATGCCAACCAAGCTCCCCTCCAACATCCCTAAGTTCGAAGGCCTTGCTGGAGAAGATCCAACCAACCATGTCTGATCTTTCCACATGTGGTGTTACTCCAATTCCATTACCGATGATTCCATCCGTCTTCGGTTGTTCCAACGCACGCTTACCGACGAAGCTTCTAAATGGTATGTTGACCAGGCCACCTCTTCCCATACCACCTTTGCGACCATTGCCCAAGCCTTTTTATCTTCTTTCCATATCCCTCTCCGATACGATACTGGTACAGAGATTTTGACTTCTTTCAAGAAAACCTCTTCAACCCGCCTTTCCACCCATGTCCAGGAATGGCGGAGAAGAAGGAGCTTATGTCGAGCTCCCACCTTCAAAGATCAGGTTTATATGGATTGGTTCCTTTACACTCTCTTACCTCCCATTGGCAAAGATGTCGCCTCCCATTTCCCTCAAACCGAAGAATCCGCCCTCCAAATAGCCTTGAAATATGACCTGATCTACGCTCAGTCTAGTTATGTTTATACCGTCCTTCCTGACCTCCCCAGGCCTGGTGGCTCTAACGCCCTGGGGGCATCTCATTCCACCGACGGTATCGTTGGAGCCCTTTCTCATCCATCTGCTCAACCTCCTATGGGATATGGTCTCCCTCCGGGAGGGGCCAGCACCTCTAGCACTTTTCCCCCTCCAGGTAGCATGTATCCAGGATAAGGCATGCCTCATCCTTTTTCCCAACCTCCTGCTTACCTCAATGTTGCCAAACCTAACCATTATCCTTATCCGCAGCCTGGTGCACCATCTCCTCTAGCATATGTGCTTCCACCTCCCTTGCCTCCTCCACCCCCGCAACAGCACCTACAGCCCCCTCCAGGGCAAGTCTTTGCACAGCAGGGCACGACTAATCCCCCTTCTTCTCAAAGAAGGTGGAGAGGCACTCCAAATCAATCTGCCCCTGGTACTCATGGACCCAATCCTCAAGGTACTGACCCTAACACTACTAACCAGCAACAGGGCACTCAGCCCAAGCGGGACAGGCCTCTTCACACAAATAAGCCTTGTTCGTGTTGCGGTGTTTATGGTCATTACACCCACGATTGTCCCCTCTTACCACAGATGTGGCAGATGTGGGAGTCTCAAGCCACATTGCGAGGACAACATGCCTCCCCCCACGCTCCCCCTAATGTGACCACTACTCAACCAGCTGTGTTTACTGATCCTTTCCCCCAACAAGGATTCGTGGCCGCCCAACCACCTGACGGACAAGTCACCACTCAACCTTCCCCTTCTGGTTCCTTCGATTACCAGATCCTCATGATGAACTCTGATCCATCCCCACCCGTCGACCTTCACCTTCAAACTCGGTCTCGCCAGTACCCCAAGCCTTCCGCTCAGTCTGCCCCCGAGTCCCCTTCTCCAGGTTCTACAGAGCCTCTTTCGACATCCAATGGTCCCCTACATATCCCTCAACCCAAAGTTGAGGTTCATACCAAGATTCCTAAGGGACCATTACGCCGAAATGCTACTTCTGGTCGAGCCGCTCATTCGCATAGCATAGTAGATGATTTGGCGCAATCTCCTGCCGCCATTTCCACATTGGAACTCCTCCAGTCGTGCCCTTCCCAAAAGAAGGCTTTGCTATCTGCCGTGGGCGTTGTAGATCCTCCCGATGACCAAATGATTGTTTTCGACGCCCATCAATTAGAACATCCTCCTCTCCCTGATTCCGTCGCCTTCCAAATCCCAGTAAAAATCTAGAATGCCAACGTTTCTTGGTGTATAATTGATGAGGGGGCATCCACTTGTGTGATGTCCGCTTTTGTTTGGAAGCAAATCAGATCTCCTGAGTTGGCCCCTTCCACGATCACCCTTCGAGCGTGGGACGGCCACGCCTCCCAGCCCATTGGCCTTTTTTGTAATTGTCCTATCACTCTTGCGGGCAAGACTGTTTGCATTGACGTCGAATTCATCGACGCCCCTCTAGATTACAACATTCTATTGGGGTGAAGCTACACCTATACCATGTCTTCTGTCCCATCCGCGGTTTTTCGCAAGATGTCTTTTCCTCATAATGGAAAGATAGTCACCATTGACCAGTTGAATTATCATGAGGCAAAGTCTCAGACCTCCCCTGAGATGACCATCTCTTCTGTAGCCAATAAGCAAACCATCGATTCCTTGACTAGTGTCTCTCCCGGAATCTACAAAGACTCCTCTTTGCTTGTAACTTTCCCTGGTCTCCCTCCTCCTCATATCTCTGATCCCAGCTTATCGAATGTTTGCATGATGCAATCATCTCGGGCCGCCCTTAAGCGACCCGCTTCGACTAGTCAGCAACCTCAGACTCAACCTTGCCCACCGCAACCTGCTCCTAGCCATTCATCTCAGCCAGCCGGACCTCCTCCTTCTGGCCCTTCTCCTACAGCTAGTATCCCTAAACCCCTCTATCCTCCTGGGTCGGTTCCCCTAGGCCTCAACCATCTCGGAGCCATCCCTCCTGGTAATTATCTCGCTGGTCAGATACCTTTCCTGGCTCCCCCTCCCAGAGTCTATATGGTCCCCGTCATGGCCACCCTCTCTCTCCCTAACCTGACACTGGGCATACCCATCTGGTACCTTGAACCTCCAGCCGCTACCCCACCTGGTCACTCCAAACCCTATTTTGCTTTGACACCGATTCAACTGGTCCCCCTCGCTTCCTCCGTTGCCACCATGTCCTCCGCACCTCCCCAGGTCCTTGCCCCTATGGTGACAGCTCCAGGAAAGAAAGGCAAAGCTCGCAAGGGGGCAACCAAAGACAAGGCCACCTCGACTAACCCGGCTCCTCCTCCGCCCGCAAAGCCTTTCACCTTGTGTGATGTCGTCGGCCACGCCACCCATACTTGTCCTGAATTGCCCCGTATTCAACCCATGGTTAAAGTTGCGTTCCCTGAGTCTACGATCCCTGACCCCTCTATTCCGTCCTCTTCCGTACCCAAGAACCCAAAGATTATTCGCACCAACAAACCCTGTGCTTTATGCGGTATCCATGGCCATTACTCCTACCATTGTCCTCACCTGATGCATTACCGCGCCTCTTTAGAGGTCGTTCAAGAGTATGAGGTTGAACAAAATCAGTCTGCCTCTCCCATACTTGCGCAGTATGCTTCAGGACAGCTTGAGGTTTCCCCCGCTCCCATTGACATCCCCTCCCCGATGTCCAGATGATGGAGTCTACTACCACCATTCTCTACCTATCATCCTCTGTGAGACCCTTGGAGAAAATTCCCTTTGAATCCTCCCTTGTTGGTTCGCTTGATCCGCCTTCAGCGACCACCCTGGGCTTAACATCTTTTAACCATCAGTTTATCTGTTCCTCTGTCATCCCCCGTGACGATCTGTATGTTAGCCTTTCTTCCTGTACAGATGATCTAGGTAGCTTTTTCGTGTCATGTGGTTTCCCTCCCTCTCGTTATCCCCTCTTTTCCCATCAGGATGTCCTCTTGGAAACCTTCTCCACCCATGACCTCATCCTTTCCGCCCATAATCAGGATAACACCACCCCTGTCTATGTTGACCTCCGCAGCCCGAGTCCCAGCCATACCTCCTATGGCCCTCATATACCACCATCTAGTTCGTTTATGAGTCATAGCCATCCTGCCCATTGCACTCCCTCCCGCAGTTTCCACTCGATGTCTACTATACACTCACGCTGCCGTCATTACTCCTCATCCTCCCATTGTTTGTCTTGTAACACCATTCCGCAGGACCTCCCGTCCACACCCTATATCGGTTACGCTGATGGTGCAAGTCGTTACTCCCAGAATCTAGCCTCGGTAGGTTGGGCCATTTTCACCCCCTTGCATGCCCTTGTTCTCTCGAACGGGGTCTGCATTGGTCCTACCACCAATAATCAGGCCGAATATGATGCAGTGCATGGTCTTTTAGTCGATGCCCTCTCTCATCATATCCTCCATCTGCATGTTCGTTTATATTCCCTACTTCTTGTCATGCAACTAAATGGTGTCTATCGTGTGCATAATCATGTGCTATTTAGACGGTATTTACGAGTGAAACTCTTGATCCGTGAATTTGAAACCATAACTTTCAACCATGTACCTCGAGAACAGAATCACTATGTAGATAGCATTGCAAACCATGTTCTAGATTGGCATTTATCACATGCATTTCATACAAGACAATAACATTCATAATCATTAACAAGATGCATATCCATAATATGTGTCGCAAAACATGTGTTTAGAGTCCATCTACTCTGATACATATGACATGCCCATAGCATGTTACAAAAAAACTCAAAACTGGGGACACCATCTGTCCCTACATACACACTAGGGGGCACCACTTGTCCCACACCTAATCACTATCTGGTGGATCCCGAGCCAATGGCTCTGCTCCTGCAGCCTGTAGATCACGTATCCCCTGACCGGCCATCGCCATGCGCCGCATGACACCTCGCCATTCCGAGGGTAGACCAATACATGGCTCTATGTACTGGTCGTCTAAGTCTTGCCACCTGCACTCTAACACCTTGGTCAGCAACCTCTCACATCTACGGTGGATGTCCTCCAGAAGGGCGGCCGCATCCTCATTATGCGCTACTCTCGACCCACTCGGACCTGCAGCTCCAGATGCTGCCGGTCGTCCCATATATCCGGCCGGTTTTACCGGAGCTATATCTGCATACCAAAAGTACATGAATCAGTATCCTATCTATGATTCACTAACTTTAACATGCCCAAAAAAGAGTAGTTACTTGTCACTTACCATCGGGTCCCCATACTCGACCAGGCGGAAGTGGTAGGTCCGGATCCCCACAATAACTCATCCCACTATAGGGATAGTCGTCTATGTATAACGACATCTGATCCCAATGGGCAAAGAACTCAGGTCGAAACACTCGTCTGACCGCCCCTCCTCCTCCTCTGCACGGTAGTCGCCCCCACCAGTGCATCTTGGGCTCTCTCGGACCCCCATCTGGGAGTTGTATATGAGGTCGTAAGGTCGGGATCTTCTCAAAGAAGAAGGTGCACAATAAATTCCCATACAAGCAATCGTGGTTCACTTGCCGCTTGTAGAGCGACAACTGTCGTTTTAATGACACCAACATCATCCGGGCCCACCCATAGTAGGTCCCACTCAACACACTCTCCACAATCATCATCTGCCCCCCTATGATGTGATGGAGCGCCTGGTTGCCCAGGATCCACAGCACCACTGCGGCCACCGCACGGGTCTCTAATCTCTCTAGGTCCCCGATCGGTATCCGAGTCCCTTTGATTTGGAGACCTGGTCGGTAATGTCGCTCCAAAAACTCCATGATATGCCTCCCCCGCGGTAACACTGGCTGCGTGTTTCCCACCATCCCAAGTGGCGGGAGACCTGTCAGGAAATACAGATCCTGGACTGTCAATTCGATCCTGTGCCCCTGCACTATAAACACCTCATGATCTGGATCCCAATAACTCACAATCCGGGCCAACAAGGGCTCCCCAGCTCTCATCAGAGGGTTCTCCAAAAACTTCAGAACCCCAAACCTAGCCAGTACACGACGGACACCCTGATCCGCCTGGATCTCTGACCGCAATGTACCTAGGTCTCTCTCTCTCCAGTTGACCCATATATCTACCATATCTACACAAAAACATCATCTTTGTTAGCATACAGATATGAAACACTGCAACCATCCACAAAAAACCAAAATCTCAGCCCTAACACAGCACTAAAATCCCCTCCATCTTCAGGTCGCACTTTTCTGCCAAATCCTGGGACAGGTCACACATTTTTGCTCAAAACCTGCTTCCCAGGTCGGAGATTTTGGCCCAAAAAGTGCAACCCAGCCGTAGAGATCAAAGAGGGTATGTTCCTAAGATTTTGGGCCCTAAACTGAACTTTCAATCCATCAAAATGAAAGAGTAAGGTTAGGCCTCTTACCTGCAACTGACGGATCTCGATTCCAACGGTCGATTTGTTTGCTATGCTCACCGCAAGATTTAGGGCCTTCTCTCCTCTCTACATTCACCACAGCAACACTAGAAAATGAGTGGATTTGGAGGGAAAACTGCCTTATTAAAAGAGAACCCTTGTTTCTTCTTTTGCCTGTTGCGACCATACTGTAGCTCCGTTTGACAAACCGTCTGCACCGTTGGAAAGCTCTCACCGAGCCCTCAAATGGGTATCTGTTAGTTTTTTGTGATTTTATACTTCACCAGGACACCTTTTTTCCAAGATGGGTCACTTCACCTCCCCCCAAAATCGAATTTCCTCACTTACAACACTTGTACTTGGGGCACCACTTTGCCCCCATACTTGTCTTTGTTTGTGTCGATTTTCATCATGAGATACCATATTGTACTCATGTTTTTCGGGTCCCCCATGGGATCTTTTCTGTGTGGCAGCACCATTGAGTCAACCTTGTTTAGAGCATCCAATTTGAGTCATCATCGCATCCATGGTGTCTATCCCGAGTCCCATTGTACCCCGCCATAGTCCTCCATCCTTCCTTGCTTGGTCTCTCTCTTGTGTCGCACATTATGGCTTTTAGTCCCACTGTCCCCTATCCCTTATGATATTGTGTCAGTCGCTGCCATGTCATTCATGCCCTTTATGCTCTAGCAAGGGAATTCGTCCATTCGCTACTCAGTCCCCTCCATTCCATCTTCATCATTGGTATTAGTCTATCCATCGCTCTACTATTTTCTCTCGTGCCTTAGTTGAGGATCTCTCATTGCCTCACCTATGGCGGACCTCCTTCTATCAACATCAGCTCCTTCATTCCAGAAGACAGGTCTAGAGGGCGGTGTACCTTGGTTCCAGCTTCCACTATTGTTCGGTGCCTCGGATCAGGCAAAGGGATCTCTCATTTCCCTTTGACTTGATTATTTCTCCACTCCAGCTCCTTTCTGCATGATCGAGATCCATATACTTGATGGTTTAGTGATGCAGCAGTAGCTCTTGGTGATTCTCGGGTGTGTGTGAGATGTCTCAGCCCTCATGAGGGGGTGGCCCTGCAGGTAGCCCCCCACATGCCTAGATGACCTCTTCATTGCAGCCTTCGATGCAGCTCCATATATTTGATGATGTCGGCCTTAGCCGCTTGCAGCGCCTCTTTGATTTGCATGTATCAGTCAGATTTTGTGAGCCCTTCCCCACTTATAGGGGGCATTTGGGTTGTATTTGTATCTCATGTACTCAGATATTATTGTATAAGTCCTGGCTGTTATCCCAGGCACAACATGTATGTGGGATTCCTCATTGTATTATTATCTGGCTCATGTTTATGCCGGTTGTACTTTATGGTTCGGTCCCTTGTTTATTGGACACACTATTCTTTTGTACTTTGTCTCGGCGGGCATAGGTATGCCTCCCCCGCCGCCTTTAGCACAGGTACCCTCTCATAAAAAGAGACTTGTTGCACCTGTAAGTCTCGTCTCCTCAGGGTCTAGTTCTTCAGCACATTAGTCTACCTTACATCTCTCTCTCCGACTTCCCTTTTGATGTCTGGTGATTGAGTTCTTACAACGTACTTCGGTCATACGATTTTCTCCTAACACTCGCACGCTGGGGGGCAATCTGTTACACCATTTTTGGTCATCTAACCTACTATCATTAGATGGACCCAAGTACACCATGTAAGACCAATTTTACCCTAAGTAAAATTGCCTTCACTATGTAAAATAACTTAATAAAACACATTTATTAGGTTGTTTATGGTCTAAGCAGGAAACCCCAAAAGGAAATATTAAACAAACCTATATTTGTTTGATTTTCCTCAAGGAATAATTAATTAAACAATAATTTAATTATTATTCCTGGTCATGTTTAACCAAAAACAAAGAAATTAATTAGATAAATCCTTATTTATCTTATTATTTTCTAGGAATAATTGTTTAAATCTTATTTAAATAATATTCCTTATTAAATATGACTAAATCACCCATAAATAATTAAATAAATCATTATTTATTTGATTATCCTTCAACCACTTCCTTAAAATGATAAATAAATCATTTATTTATTTATTATTCACAAATAAAGGGATTTGACCCAAGACAAATACCTTTTCCCTCCAACAAATATAATAAAATATTCCATAAAAGGTGGATCTAGATTTGGTTAATGTTATTTTAATCATGCACCAAGATCTAGAATGACCCAATATTTTGTTATAAATAGGAGGGTTTATCCTACCATTCTTCACCTTTTGTTTCTTATTAGATCACTCTGGATCTAAACTCTTGGTCTGACTTTGATCCATTATCATTGTCATTTTTTCATTATTTGTGAACTCCCTTTGAGTTCTATCTTTGTCTGGGTTTTCTACACCAACAGGAGAGAGAAATGCTAGATCTAAAGTGCTAAGGACTTCCAAGAACCCATCCCATTGAGGAGAATTGGAAACACCTTCTTGTTTTCCTCCTAGGTGCCCTTAATACAAAAATTTCTTTCAAAAATCGTTCTTGTCTTGTCTATTGGATGTATGGAGCAAAACCTTATTTTTACTGCTTAATGTCTCTATATGCATAGATCTGGTTTTTTGCAGCACTTATCTTGATCAACTAATTGCAGATCTGAAGATATTGGCAGCCATATTCGATGTTAGGGCTATAACTTATGCGTAGCTAAAGTGGTCTTTTTTCGTACACTTCGACAAAAGATTCATACTAACACCAGGATCCCAAGAAACAACTTGTTATTGAGGTCAAACCAGTTACAATCTTTAGGTCCAATGTTTCAGTTCAGCAATCATCTTCACTTTTCAGCTCAACTAATCTAATCACAAGCAGAGCTTCAAGGGCCAGTGAACACTATTTACAATCAGAAGTTTAAGCTCAAATGTATTTCAAAGTTCTGCAACCAACATCAACCAACATTTTCTCATCTTCTACAATAGTATTTATAGAAGAATGAGGAGGTGAGATCTGATAAAAGATCTCTCAGGACAATTAATACAGAGTGATGACTTCTCAGCCTTTGAGGGGCTCGATGAAGAAGTTTACAGGTGTTTCACTATATTAATTGATTTACATTTTAAGATTAAGCTTGGTGGGAGCTTTTGTTGAATTTTGAGGCTCTGTGTCATGTTGGAGTAACTCTGCAGATATTTTTTGCACTAAGTTCCTTGCAGAAGTAACTCTCTGGCTGCGTTGAGGTGAATATCTGATTTTTCTCAATAACTTCGGCCTCTATTTGAATTCTTGTAGCTACAGGTGGCACTGTGGTAGCTGAGAGGAATCAATTTGCCTCAGAAGTGGCGGTGGAGGCCTTTTTGTCTGATAAAACACTTATTATTTTCCTTTAATTGTGTTTTAATTTGGGAGATTAGGCTTTTGATAATCATTCTTAGCCGTAATCCCCACCAATCTGTCTTCAATCTTCTGTTCTGCCGTGTTTTGTCTTCAACACTAATACTTTTTTAATTGTGATTTAAATAACACAGTGTCTTGTTGATGTGTAGGCCGCGTAAGGCTCGTATGGCATCAATGCCTCATGAAGCATTGACGAGACGTCGAGTAGAGCCTTTTAGTCCCTTCCCCTTTGATAACCAAAAGGCCAAAGGATCGTCACTCTCGGCTTTCTTTTCCTTCATACTATGGGAAAAACCTTTGAAACCTGCAAAATAAACAAAAAATTATGAAATCCTACGTTTTTAGGTTTAACTGCTTTGGAGGCTGCGAGGAGGAGCGTGGCCGTTGGATGGCAATCATCCAATGGTGGAGATTTATCTAGAGTAGGTCAAAGAAGAGCGGAGGAAGAAAAATGTGAGGACCATTGATCGCGCAGAGATCAACGACGGGGATTATGTGTTGGAATCCTCTTGGAAGAAGGCGGAAGGCGATGAAATAATGTGGGAATGATCTGGGACCGTCCGATCTAGATACGTGGACGGTCCAGATCCGATTGGAGGATCATGATCAGGGGCAACACTCAAATGGCGCTGATGTAAATTTGCGATGCGATGAAGCGCTGACCGTTGATCTGAGGGTCAGATCAATGGTGGAGAATGAATCGAAGGGATGGCCAATCGGGAGGAACAAAAAAATGCACCGATCGATAAATGTGATGCGATTGAGCGCTGGTCGTTTGATCGGCTTACGATCAACGGCAGGGATTCCTTTTTAAGCGAACCGGCAGAAAATCCTTTAAAAATTTATAAAACCCAAATATTAATATTATACGAAGTTTTTGGCTTCGGGGGTAGGTTTTATACATATGAAGTGGATAGGCGCCCGACTGCGGGGCCTTTAGTTATATGGCACATGATGGGCCTGGGGTATATACATCGAAGAGCTAATCGCAATCGGAGCCTCGGGCTCGGGCTTTTCAATCAACCCATATGAATTTTGCGATGCGATTTGAGCACCTTGGGATCTGTAACACTTGGTCCCGGGTGTAAGTTACATGGAGTAAAAAGGCGGGGGGCGGAGTTTATGTATATATGACCCAATCGCATCGGAAAGTTTGATGTAGGTCTTTCATTCAACCCATTGCAAATTTCTCCGATGCGATTGCGCGATCGGGTCTTTTTAATCTAACCATTTTCATTTAACACGTGACTTTGGCACATTAGATCAAAACTTTGAATAAATGGGTTTTATGACTTTACAAAAGAAAAAAGGTGATCAGGAATGGATTATTACAAGGTTTTAAGCGCGGAAGGCGGGCTCATGGTTTATATGAAAAATAATATAATCGGGGTTTATAAAACATGAGGCTTAATCGCATCGGAAAGTTTTTGTAATGGCACAAAGACTTGCTCACTTGGATGTTTGCGATGCGATAAGAAACGAAAAGGGTTTGCGCTTGGTTCCAGCCCCAAATCGTATGGTGGTGAAGTGTTTAGGACTTAGCCCAAGGGGGCTTAAGTCCATGGTAACAAAAAACTTGTTTTTTATGAAAATTTTCAGAGTTTTCAATGGATTTGGGGGTTTCAGTATAGTTTAAAAATGAGTTTTAAACTATGTAGAGAGGATTTTCACGAATGGGAGAAGAGGAATCATGAAAAATAAAGGAGTTTATGGAGAAAAAGTGGAGCAAAATGAAGGTTAGTTTTGGAAGAGGGGGGGGGGGGGAATGATGGTTTTATAGCAGTTTTTTCTTATGAAATCAGCAGAATTTCTGAGTATAAAATGGAAATAGAAAATGAAGATTTTGGACAGAGGCATAAGGCCTTCAAGAGCCAACACTTTTTAGCAATAAAATTTGTTCCTTGAAGGATCGAAAAATTCTTAGCCACCTTTTGATATAACAAATTTTATAGGTGGCTAACAGTATTTATAGAAGAATGAGGAGGTGAGATCTGATAAAAGATCTCCCAAGATAATTAATACAGATTAATGGCTTCTCGGCCTTTGAGGGGCTCCATGGAGAAGTTTACATGTGTGTTACTGTATTAATTGATTTAAATTTATGAATTAAGCTTGGTGGGAGCTTTTGTTGACCTTTGAGGCTCTATTTTATATTAAAGTAACTCTGTTGCTATTTTGTGCATTAAATTCTCTGGCAGAATTAACTCTCTGTCTGCGCTAAGGCAAATATCTTCGTTTGATCAATAAATTCGGCCTCTGCTTATATGCTTGTGGTTACAGGTGGCACTGTGGTAGCTGGGATGAATAAATTTTCCTCAGATGTGGCAGTGGATGCCTTTCTATCTGATAAAACACTTATGTTTTTCTTTTAACTGTGTTTTAATTTGGGGGATTAGGCTTTTGATAATTAATTTTAGCCATGATCCCCGCAAATCTGTCTTCAATCTTCTGTTCTGCTGCGTTATGTATTCAACACTGATATTATTTTAATTGTGATTTAATAACACAGTGTCTTTTTGATGTGCAGACCGCGTAGGGCTTGTATGGCATCAATGCCTATGAAGTATTGACGAGATGTGGAGTAGAGCCTTTTTAGTCCTTTTCCCTTTGATAACCGAAAGGCCAGGGGATCGTCACCCTTAGATTTATTTTCCTTCATATTATGGGAAGAACCTTCGAAACCTGCAAAATAAACAAAACATTATGAAATCCTGCATTTTTTGGGAAAGACTGCTTTAGAGGGCATGGGGAGGAGCATAGCCATTGGATGGTAGCATCCGACGGTGGAGATTTGCGTATAATAGTTGAAAGGAGAGCGATGGGAAGTAATGTGGGAATGATCTGGGACCGTCCGATCTAGACACATGGATGGTCCAAATCCAATTGGAGGATCGCATTCGGGGGTAGCAAATAAATGATTTAAACTATGCAAATGGAAATTGCCGATGCGATTGAGCACTAACCGTTGATCTGAGGATCAGATCAACGGTGCGTAATTAATCGAAGGGATGGTCGATCGGGGGGAAAAAAAAATGTACCGAATGAAAAAATGCGATGTGATGTAATGAGGGCCATTGGATCGGCTTACAATCAACGGCAAGGATTGGTTTTTAAAGCGAACTGGCGGAAACCCTTTATGATATACAAAACCCAAAAATTTTAATAAAAAAAAGGTTTTGGCATGGGCGGAGGTATATATATAATATGGTTAGGTTCCCGTCTGTGGGGCCTTTGGATGTATGGAATGTAGTATGCCCGGGGCGTTATATAACAAAGGGCTAATCTCAATCAGAGCCTCGAGCTTGGGATTTTCAATCTAACCATTGAACTTTTCCGATGCGATAAGCACCTTGGGACTTTAACTCTCGGTCCTAGGCATGAGTTATATGAAGTAGAAAGGCGGGGGCGTAGTTTATATATATAGGACCCAATCGTATCGGAACTTTTGATGCAGTCTTTCAATCAACCCATTTGTGAACTTCTCCGATGCGATTGCACTTCGGGACCTTTCCATTTACCCTTTTTGATTATGACACATGGCTCTAGCTGGTTTAGACCAAAAACTTAGGTAAGTGGGTTTTTTGATTTTGCAAAGGGGAAAACACATCGGAGATGTATTATTTCAAATTTTTGAGCGCCGGGTGCGGGCAAAAAGGGTTTATGAGATAATAATGTGATCGGAAGGTATAAGTGTAGGGCTTAATTGCATCGAAACCATTCGGCATGGCACAAATACTTGTGCGCTTGGATTTGTGCGATGCGATAAGCGCCGAAAAGGACTTAGCACTTGGTCTTAGCACCATGGGCATACGGTGGGGAAGTGGTTAGGACTTAGCCCAAGGGGCTTAAGTCTGTAATACAAAATTTGATGTATTTGGGGGTCTCGGTATAGTTTAAAAATGAGTTTTAAACTATGTAAAAATGATTTTCATGAATGGAAGAATGGGACTCATGAAAATAGAAGGATTTTCTGAGAATGAAAGGGGTAAAAAATAAGGTTAATCTTGTGGTGGAGGGAAAGGAAAGATGGCCTTTGCAGCAGCATTTTCTCTTGGGAAACAGTAGGATTTTAGAGTATGAAATGGAAACAGTCGTGAAGATTTAGACAAAGGAGATGATGTCTTCAAGAGTCTTCAAGAGATAACACTTTTTAGCAATAAAATTTTGTTCCTTGAAGGCTCCGAAAGGGTTTTAGCCACCATTTGATATGAAATTTTTTATAGGTGGCTAACACTGGAAATGCACATTCCGCAAGGCATACTCACTTGTTCAACTGAAAGTACATGTACATTTCTCTCTTGTGTTAACTATCACAACCAATGAAAATATCTAAGAAAATATGGAAATCTAGCCTTATTTCCAAAAGGGCTCCTACACGAAATGGTGTGAATTCTAATTAGGAATTTTCATCAGGGAGACCCCCTTGCATGTTGGTAGGATCCAACATTGTCAACAAATTCTTAGCTACCCATGTTATTTTCGTCTGATGGCTTATAGCCATCATCTTATATTTATTTTTAATACATGTGCACTTTACATGGCTCGTTGGCCCTTTTAACACCCAAAACCTATTTCTTTAAGGAAAATTAATGCATGTTTAATAGCCTAATACATTTATACATAAATAGGCACACATGCCTCAATAGAACCGATCTCACTAGCATATTTCATATGCACCAAATCACCAGCCCAAGTATCATATGTACATGTTCATTACAATTTGGAAACAAGATGAGTAGTGATGGAAAATAATAAAAACAAGATGCCTATGCAAGAGAGTGAAATTTTCAAAGAGAAAGCACCAAAGAAATTTGACAAATAAGGCATAAGTTCCACAAGGACTTGTTTTTGGTTTCAAAGGGTACATGGAAATGGAAAAAACACTTGGTCAAAATTCAATGCAAGTACAAGGCATTGGGGGTATCACACTAGCCATTCTAAGAAATAATTGTAGCTAACTCAATGCATGCACAAGAGAATCCCAACATAATTGGAATTGTTTCTTCCTTCTTAAGATTATATATTGTATTCATGTTCATCAAAGATAATAGATCATATTTTCATGCCATGTATCTTGTATAATTTGAATTTTTTTCTTTGGTTAATTAGTCAATTTTATCAGCATTTTTTTCCTCTCTCCTCTCCTATTTTGTTGTATCTAGCATAGTATTTTCTTCACACATAGATATTGAGCTTATATTTAAAATCCTACATGGTACTACAATTTTTTTTTATCTATGAAGAATACTAATATTTTATTTCAAATTTTACAAGTGAAAATATTGCATGAAGAGAAAGGACTAGATCTTAGTAATCCTTACTCCTTTCAACTATTTTCATTGGAAGCCTAAAATTATAATGTTATTACATAGAAAGTGACTCTTTAGGATCACAAATGGGACAAAAACTGATACTACATAAGATGTTGAGAAATAAAAATAATTCATGGAATTGATGAAGCCTATGGGATTCTCTATTTATCTATCTCTTGTTAATATCCACACTACTCTATGATGTTTCAATTACTTTTATCCAAATTCAGTTCTCCAATTAGAAATCCTTTCAATAACACTTAATCTTTCCAATCATCAATAGTAATTTAAGATAGAAAAATAAATGCAATGATAAATTAGGCAATAAACACATCAAAAAGAGACACCAGGTTTGGTCAAAGACAAGAGAAAAACTCAACAAGGGGGAAAACCTGTAATATTCCTTTTCAAGAATTTCTGCAATATCTCTAATGAGGACGTTGTATAAGGAAAACCATGCAATGAAAACGTAGAATAGGACGTGTATCCTCTTATATATGTTGTATGTAGCTTAAATATGAAATGACATTAGAAGCAAATCATTCTAGCTACACTAAACAAATCTCCCCAGCTCATATATGCTAAAAAACACCCCAATCCCACAACTTCACAAAATAGAACTGCTGAAGACTACAACAATGTAATTTTTATTATGAAATCTACAGAAAAATATGATTTCATACAGATATATAGCTTCATTAATCATGGAATCATAAATTAGAGGTTTGACCTCTTTTACAAGCACATCAGAACACCCTGGCAAGGGTTTCCGGCAAAATAGAAACATAAAATGCAGCAATGTAGAAAATAACATTGTACCCAGAAAATTTGTATTATAAAATACTAAATTTAATTTGAAATAGACAAATAATATAGAAATTGTCCCAAGTCCTTCCTCAATAGACCTCCCGGAGTGAAATAGACACCTCCTCCTCTGAAACAAGCACAAAATAGGAAGGTATGACCCAGCTGCTGCTGCTGCTGAAAAAATGATGTAGTTACTAGGAGTGACTGCACTGTATATGATGTATAATGGTTATCCTCAATATAAAAGATGAAAATTGAGCTCCGGACCTCCTCCTTATATTTCCCAATCAACTAGAGCAAAGGTGAAGATGGAATTCCCACATGAGAATTCTTTGCACTAAACGATGTTGCAACTCCAGCTAAACAACTAAAGCTTGCAATCAGTCAAAATACCAAAAAAAATATGAATACTGAATTCCCTCCCTTGCTGATATCTCCTCCTTCTTATTCTTGGTAAGCTTCCTCACCCCGGACCCCACTCATTGATGATGTGTCTTGCTTGGGAAGATTCCCCTTTCAAAACTACGCTGCCCTAGCTAGTTTCCCTCCTCTTGTAACAATGTTGTTGACTTGGTCAACTGGAGCTAGCTCATTGCTTTTCCCCTCTTTCACACCAAGGTGGCTTTAGTTTTCCTCCTAATTCAATCCCTTTTCACTCTAGGGTATGTTTTATTTTCCTCCCTACTCTTTTATTTCAAAAATGGAGCAGTTATAATATTCCAAGTAGCAGTGGATAATTGGGAATATTACAGTCCTCCCCACTCAAAATTTTCTTGCCAAAAAGCAACAGTAAAGAAGGATGCTACAAGATTTTCTCTACCTCCCAAGTGGCATCCTCATCTGGTAGATTCCTCCATCGAATCAGATATTCTTTGATGACTCTGTTTCTTAGTTGTCTCTCCCTTGTGTCTAAGATGGCTTCTTGCTGCAAAATGGCCCTTATCATCAATAGGGGGGAGATCCATGTTGGAAACTAAATTCCTCCCAATGGCCTTCTTGAGGCTAGAAACATGGAAGATATTGTGGATCTTTCTCCCCTTAGGAAGCTCCAACTCATATGCTACCTTACCGATACATTTGACCACCCTGTATGGCCCATAGAAACGAGGTTTAAGCTTCTCATCTCCCTTCTCCTTAAGTGTGGACTGTTTGTAAGGTTGAAGAAGTAGATAGAAAATATCCCCCACCTCAAACTGTTTTTCTATCCAACTCTGGTCTGCATACATCTTCTGCTTGTTCTGGGTAGTAGCAATGTTGTCCTTGAGTGCCCTGAGTATGTCCTGGTCCTCCTGAATCCATTCCTTTTACCTTGGATCCTTACTTGCGCCAAACATCACATCAGCCAATGAGAGTACCCCATACCCATATAAGGCTCAAAATGGAGTCATGCCAATAGAAATATGATGAGTAGTGTTGTAAAAATACTCTCCCAAGTGGAGCCAACGCATCCAAGCTCTCTGCTTCCCTACCACATAGTTCCTCAAGTAGACTTCTAGCCACTTGTTCACTATCTCGGTTTTTCCATCGGTTTGGGGATGATAGCTAGTGCTTGGAGTCAAATCAGCCCCCACTAACTGGAAAAGTTCCTGCCAAAAGCCACCCATGAAGCAGCTGTCCTGATCACTCACTATGGTCCTTGGGAGACCATGGAGTCTAAATACATCTCTGAAGAAGAGCTCAACTACCTGTGAAGTATTATAATGTGAAAAAATGAAAAATAAATGAGAGTACTTTGTTAGTCTATCAACAACAAAAAAGATACAATCCTTACCCTGTACTATCGGTAAGCTGGTGATGAAGTCCATAGAGATACTTTCCCACTTCCCATCTGGAATAGGTAGTGGCTGCAATAACTGATTAGGGTGGGTGTGTTCTCCCTTATTTTTCTGGAAAATGGTGCACTCTTTGACATGTCGGAGCACATCCTCCTTGAGACCCTTCCATGAGAATATCTCCCTTATGGCCCTATAAGTCTTTGTGAAACCTTGATGCCCTGCAAGTGGGGAATCATGTAATGCCAATAAGATCTTCTCCTTGAGCTTGGATTTCTTAGACAAGAAGATCAGGTCCTGGTAATAGATGACCTCATCCATTACTTTAAACCTCTCATCCGATACCACCCCATCAAGTATCTCACATGCAAATTCATCTTTGGAATACTCAACTAAAATTTGAGCTTTCCAATATGTGTCCATGCCCCTCAAAGATAGCATTATCAGCCTCCTGGATAGTGCATCAGCTACTACATTTCTCTTCCCCTTGACATACTCTATGTCAAAATCATAAGCTTGGATTTTTCTCACCCACTTCTGTTGTCTCTCCTAAAATTGTTTCTTTTCAAGGAAGAATCTAAGACTGTTATGGTCACTCTTCACCTTGAACTTATTCCCCACTAAGTATTGCCAGAATTTTACTAATGCATGCATGATTGCCAACATTTCTTTATCATATATGAGGCACAACCTCTCATGAGGGAGCATCTTCCTACTCTCAAAGGCTATAGGATGCCCACCTTGCATCAAGACTGCCCCAATACTGTCACATGATGCATCACATTCTAGAAAAAAAGGTTGAGAAATGTGAGGAAAAACCAAAACAGGACAACTACTCATTACCTCTTTGAGCTTATCAAAAGCACATTGTAGGTGTCTAATGGAAAGCTCCTTTCTTTTTCAAGTCTGTCAGTGGTGCTGCTAGTTGTGAAAACCCTTTCACAAACTTCCAGTAATAAGTGCATATGCCCACAAACCCTATGAGTTCTGTAACATTCCTGGGCTCAGGCCAATCTCTGATAGCCTGGGTCTTCTCCTCATGTGCCCTCACTCCATCTACTCATATGATGTGCCCCATTTACCACAACTCTATGAGGCCAACTTCACATTTGCAGAGCTTGGCATAAAATTGCTGCTCCTTAAGGATATGAAAAATTGTCTCAATATGTTGCAAGTGCTCCTCCCAAGTGTGGTTGTAGATAAGAATATCATCAAAGAAGACCAATACAAACTTTCTCAAATGACCACGAAAGATGTGGTTCATGCAATATTGAAAATTTGTTGGGGCATTGGTCAATCCAAAGGGCATTACCAAAAACTCAAAATTCCCATAGTGACATTTGAACGTTGTCTTTGGGACATCTTTCTCCCTCACCTTGATTTGATGATACTCGGATCTCAAATCAATCTTGGAGAAGTATTTAGATCCCCTCAACTCATCCATGAGTTCATCAATCTTAGGTATAGGGTACCTATTCTTCATGGTCTTCTTGTTCAAGGCCCTATAGTCAATGCACATCCTTAATGTGCCATATTTCTTCTTTACTAAGACCACTGATGAAGCAAAAGGACTAGTACTGGGCTGGATGTGTCCTAGAGCTAGCAGCTCTTAGATAGTCCTCTCAATTCTCATCCCTATAAGCCTTTGGATGCATATAAGGAGTGGTGATTACTACTTGGATCCCTTGCTCCAAATCAATAGTGTGTTCAAATCCTCGGTCAGGAGATCTCCCTGGTGGGATATCTCCAAATACTATAGAATACCAGTCCAAGAGAGATTTAACATCTGGATGCACTGGTGAATCCCTACCTTCAACTCTGATATATGTAGCTCTACTGCCCATTCAACATCGCCTTTATGTATATTTGACTCCATCCTGTGTGCTAAAACAACCTAAGGGGGGTATCTGTTTATACCCTTGATCTTTTGTTGCTGGCCATCCTTCCCTCCCGTCCATTCCATCTCCAAAGTTCTCCAATTAGTGTTGACTCTCCCAAGAGTGATTAACCACTAGACTCCCAATATGACATTAGTGTCTGGAATGTCACCAAAAACAAGTGGTGTGTCAATGTGTAGGTCCCCATGGTAATGGTTAGTGCCATAACATACTTGGCACATTGCAGGGTCATAGCTCTTGGGACCAAAACTGAGAATCCCTCAAACTCCTCCATGTGGATTCCTCTCCTTTGTACCATCTATGCATCAATAAAATTATGAGTGGCTCCACTATCTATTAACACAGAAACTCTTTGCCCCATGATAGTACCTCTCACCCTCAAGGTTAGATACTTTGGGATTCCTCTTAACGCTGCAATAGCTCCCCCTCTTGGAGCAAAGTCTTCCATGGATTGTACAACACTAGCATCCTTCTTGGAGAAGGTCTTGACATGATGTGTCCTTCCTGCAACACATTCTCCCTCCAAGTCCTGAACATGGATTGTCTTCCTTGGTCTTGAGTAAGTCTGTTTCTGTAAAAAGGTTCTTGCCCTAGGCAAGATGTGTTGTAGATATCTATCTTTCTCCACAGCTTCAAGGAGTGTGGTTGGTTTAGTGGATTTGACCAACCCTTGCAATGGTCCAGCCATCCCATTAATAAAAATGCATACCTTCCTGCTCATAGTGAGGTTGGATAACATCACTGAAAGCTGCAAATACTCAGTAATATAATCCTCAAGATCTCCCTCCTTTTTGAGCTTGGTTAACTTGGCAAATTGGGCTTCCGGATCTCTTGGATCAAACCTCTCCATTAGCTTCTTGGTGAAATTTGAGTATGAAGTGATATGATGATGCCGAAGTGTGGTCAGTCCATGAAACCACCATTCTTGAGCTTCCCCTTCTAGGTGTAGCGCAACTATCTTGATGGATTCTATCTCAGAAACCTTGTTGAGCTAGAAGTATGTGTCCATCTTTTCCACCCAAGCCTTGGCTGTGCACTTTGGTGTCCCATAAAATGTGGGAAAGAAGAACCATACCTGAGAGTGCAAGCTTCTGTGATCCATAACATATTAGATATAAATCTTCCGGATAATCACATGAGAGTTTTAGGAACGACGCGTTTCGAACTACCAACTGTAGTTCATCATCAGGATAATGAATATTGGCTGATCTGACAAACCCAATTTATACCAGAAAGAGAGAAGCAACGGTCAAAACCCAAATTTAACGGTCAAAAATAAAAATAGAAATAAAAACAGAAAACATAACAAACCCAACCCTAAAAACGCTAGTCAAAACTAAAATGATATAAAATCAAACCTAAAAACTGAAATGACACCAAAAAAATAAAAATAAATAAATAAATAATAATAATAATAATAATAATAAATAAATAAATAAATAAATATATAAACAAAAATAAAATATATAAATATAAAGAAATAAATAATAAATAATAAACAATAAATAAATATAAATAAATAAATAAATATAAATATAAATATAAAAATAAATATAAATCAAATAAAATAAAAAGTAAAATAATAATCAAAGTCAAAATAAATACATTAATAACTAAATTTTTTTAATTAGGATTAAAATAAAACTAAAAATAAAGGATTTAATCAATAACTAAATAAATTAATAAATACATTAATAATTTTATTTATTTAATTATTTATTTAAATTTTTAACAAATAAAATTAAAAATAAAGAATTATCATTTATAAAAATAAATGTTTTAACCAATTAATAAATAAGTAAATTGATAAATAAAAGTATTAATAAAAACATAAAATAAAAATAAAGGATATAATCAATGAATAAATTAAGCAATAGGTAAAAACATTAATAAATAAAATTAAAGATAGAGTAAAAATAAATTATTTTTATAAATATAAAATCAAAGAATAATAAAACAAAAAACAAAAGAATAAAAATACCAAAGAAAAAGAAAGGAAAGAACCTTATAAGGAGTGAAGAGATGGAATCCAGCAACTGCTAACCTTCCATCCATCATCCCTATTCAAAGTACAAGGCCTCTTTTCAATCTCTATCGCCTCCCTAAATTTCCGATGATGGAAATGATCAACCCTAGCAAGGACTCTAGCATCTTCCAAACAAATATGATGCTTCGTCTTCTCTGCATGCTCAGCTAGCGCTGAGGACTTGGTTCTACCATGCCTAATATCTGCAGAATGCTCCTGGATCCTCTTATTAATCGATCGACCAGTTTCGCCAATGTAGGGAGTCCCACAAGAGCAAGGGATCAAATAAACACCTTTCATGCTTTTTGGGTCCAACTGGTCTATAGGGCTGATCCCTATATCAATTTCTCCTCCTTTTCATGATGATTAATCCTCCTCCAATCCTTGATCAGGAAAAATTCCTGAAAGCTCAAGTTCTCTTTGAACCCTTGAGATTGGAGTTCATATTCTTAAAAATATTCTCCCAGGGTTCCCTCCTTATCTCCCCCAGTTAGAAATGAAGGCATGGTAGAGAGTTTTGATGCAGCTGAATGCCCCATGCCATTTGCAGTGCTGGTGCTTGCCTCATGGAAAAAATATATAGAATCCACTTCATGTCCCATCTCCTTTCGGTCCCTTGCAATGTTATGCATGGTTTTAAATAGGATATTTGAAATTTATTCCTCCTCCATTCTGAAGATAAATTTCCCCCACAAGCTGGGCCAACAGCAGAGCTCTGATACCACTGTAATATTCCTTTTCAGGAATTTCTGCAATATCTCCAATGAGCACGCTGTATAAGAAAAAAAATGCAATGAAAACGTATAAAAGGACTTGGTTCCTCTCATATATGTTGTATTTAGCTTAAATATGAAATGGCATTAGAAAAAAATCATTCTAGCTACACTAAACAGATCTCCCCAACTCATATATGCTCAAAAACACCCTAATCCCACAACTTCACAAAATAGAACAGCTGAAGACTGCAACAGTGTAATTTTTATTATGAAATCTATAGAAAAATATGATTTCATACATATCTAGAGCTTTGATTAATCATGGAATCAGAAATGAGAGGTTTGACCTCTTTTACAAGCACATCGGAACACCCCGGCAAGGGTTTCCGGCAAAATAGCAACATAAAATGCAGCACTGTAGAAAATAAAGTTGTACCCAACAAAATTGTATTATAAATTACTAAATTTAATCTGAAATAGACAAATAATATAGAAATTTGCCCAAGGAATTCCTCAATAGACCTCCCGGAGTGAAATAGACACCTCCTCCTCTGAAACAAGCACAAAATAGGACGATATGACCCAATTGTTGCTGCTAATGCCGAAATGACACAGTTAATGGGAGTGACTACACTGTATATGATGTATAATGGTTCTCCTTAGGATAAAATATGAAAATTGAGCTCAGTACCTCCTCCTTAGATCTCCCAATCAGCTAGACCAAAGGTGAAGATGGAATTCTCGCATGAGAATTCTTTGCATTAAACAGTGCTGCAACTCCAACTAAATAGATGAAGCTTGAAATCAGTCAAAACACCAAAAAAAAATATGAATACTGAATGCCATCCCTTTCTTCTATCTCCTCCTTCTTATCCTTGGTGATCTTCCTCACCCCGGACCCTAGTCATTGATGATGTGTCTTTCTTAAGAAGATTCCCTTTTCAAAACTGCGCTGCCCTAGCTAGTTTCCCTCCTCTTGTAATAGCGTTGTTGACTTGGTCAACTAGAGCTAGCTCATTTCTTTGCCCCTCTTTCACACCAAGGTGGCTTTATTTGTCCTCCTAATTCAATCCCTTTTCAGACTGGGATATGTTTTATTGTCCTCCCTACTCTTTTATTTCAAAAATGGAGTAGTTATAATATTCCAAGTAGCAGTGGCTAATTGGGAATATTACAAAACCCTTTGAAAAATATTCTTCTAATATATTTTCATAAAATGATTAGCAAAGAATACAATGAGAAAAATATAATTTCATGCAGAAAAATTAACCAATAATATTTAGAAATATGTTCCAAGCATCAATATAGATCAAAGACAATGTTTCTTATATGCGATCAACTGTGATCAACTATGGTCAGATGTAAAAAAATTTCCCTAGATCCCAACCACATGAAGGAAGAGTCATGCATGTGGTTGAGACCTTCCAACTACACCCTTGAGCCTACTAGTATGTGGTTATAACTAAAAATTTCCTTTAACAAGCCTGTGGTCAGAGACCTAAACCCTAAAACATGTGTGAGCTTCTAAGCCTATATTTTTGGACCTGTGTGAACCACTTTCCTTGACCCAACCTCAAAATTTTGTGAACCAATCAATTAATAATAGAAAAATATGATGCTTGGTGATGTCCAAATGAGCTTCAAGTCACTTGTATATATAGGCTTCTAAGGGTGAACAATTTCATGTTAGGTCTGACCTCTCAATATTGGTCCTCTCGAAAAGAGGATTCCAGTCCCATGGTTGGAATTTGTCACTAAGCTACCAAATTAACACTCCCTCTCATATAGGGAGAAATTCCAACTACACCATGTCATGTGTATCATGTCCCATCTCTGCTCAACTCTATATGATGAATAATTCTTAAATATAAAGAAGAATAATGAGGGAGCATTGAATACCACCATATATAATGTTAGAGAGAACATCTCATTCCAAAACAACATCGGGGAGCACATCTCAACCCAGAATCTCATGGGGGAGAAAAACATGTTCAACTCCATATCGAGTAATAGGTGATATAGGGGTGCACATCTAAACCTGTCATATTTCTCACTAATCTTCCAAAAAATGACCCTCAAGAGCCATGTGGTAGAACACCTACATCATAATAAACTTGGGTTTTACACCCCCAAATACACTCTCAACTCATTGGCTAGATGAGGAGTGGTAATACCAATAAGCCTAGCTTGTGAGTATGATGCCAACTGATGTATACTCTACAAATACAAAGATAGGGGAGAAACATCTCCAACCCTATGGGTAATATATAGGGGAGACACATATACAACCCTATTTTCCAGAGATTCCTCAGCCCTAGGAGCCCTCCTTCTCAATTCCTCAACTTAGGAGCCTAGATAGGGGGGAAGATATGGCTCAGTGTTCTGAATCAGTGATGTCCCTTATCAGGAGGGGTCACATCGATCAGTCCATGCTGCTCTATAAAGACCAATAAATTCCCTTTCGGTAAAGCCTTGTTGATAATATTTGTAATCTTCTCATATATCAATATATGATGGAGTCTAACTGATCCTCTTTGCACCATTTATAGAATATAATGATATGGAATCTCATTATGCTTAGATTTTTCATGAAATATGGAATTATATACTAGACAAATCCCACTCTTGTTGTTGCAATATATCATTGCAATGTGTAGGACCTGCTCAAATAGCTTGGTAAAGAGCTTCCTCAACTAAATTTCTTGACAACTAGCCATGCTAGCAGCAATGTACTTTTCCTCGGTGGTACCGAATGCTACATACTTCTGCTTCCTAATCATTCAAGGTATCATGGAACATCCAATACTAAAAAGACATACATATGTACTCCTCGATAATGTTTCCTACCCAGTCATCATTGGTATATCCATGAAGTCAAACATATCTAGCAGAATATCTCAGAACAAGGGTAATCGTCCCATGAAAATTTCTCGAAATGTGTTTGGAAAAAATACATTTGCATGGAGAGGCTTGATCATGAATTGACTCAATGTGTTCACTACATAGCATATTTCTAGACCAGTGTTCACTAAGAACATCACAACCCCAATCAACTACCTATAATTATATGGATTCACCAAATCGGATCCTGCAACTTCTCCACATAAATTCTTGAAATTCATTTACATCGGTGTGGGAAAGGAATTACATTCTATCATTCCAAATCTCTCCAATAGCTTCATGAAATATTTTCCTTATGAAAGAAAAATATCACTGGGAATTTACCACACCTCAAGGCCTAGAAATTAGTGCATGAGTCCAAGGTCTTTCTTATCAAATTCATAAGATAGCTTCATCTTACACTCGATCATTAGGGGCTCACTAGATGTCAATAATATCTCTTCAACATATAAAACCAAAATCAATGACATACCTTGGATTACCTTGAAGCAGAGGTTAGGATCAACATTTCTTCTTGTGAATCCCAAATTGTTCAAATTTTTTTTTGTGCGGGTGTACCATGCCCTGGAGGATTGATTCAAGCCATATAATGCCTTCTTCACCCTGAAAACATGTGTATTTCTATCCTCTACTTAAAATACTTGTGGTTTCTTAACGTATGCTTCTTCTTGTAACATACCATGGAGGAATTTTCTCTTCACATCTATTTGATGTAGGGTCCATCCATGACTTGCAGAAAGAGAAGTTATCGAACAAGTCGTTGTATATCGATCCACAGGTGAAAATATGCCTTCATATTCTTCTCTCTCTTTCTGGGATAATCCTTGGGCCACGAACCTTGCCTTATATTTCTCAATTCTACCATCGATTCCATGTTTGGTCTTGAATAGCCGCTTTGAAGTCACTACAGATTTACCCTTCAGTCTTGGAAAAAAATCCCATATGTCATTCTTTATAATTGATTCATATTCTTTGACCATAGCACCCTTCAAAATGTGTTCCTTCATGAATTCTTCAAAGGTTTGAGGTTTGGCTTGAATCATAGTGCTCATGCCTGCAACATATCAAGTTAGTATCTGCATGGCTTCTTCCTTGCTCTAAATGATATTAGAATGGGAACTCATCTTTCATCATCCTTTAATGTGTCATGAAACGAAAGTTTCCTATTCTTGGTAGAAGGATCACATGGATGAGGATCTAAGGGGTCCATGGCCTCCATGAAATCATCAAAAATATGTCTTAGCTTCATGTATGGAAGGACCATCTAAAATATCCATATCATCATTATTATTCTCAAGAGGAGGAGGCAGAGTAAGGTCCCTTACTTTCCCAAGGGAAACATATTCATCTAACATTACATTCCTATTAATATCACCCTTTATTTGACCATGAATATATATTCTAAAAGATTTATAATTTTTACAATATCCAACAAATGTACCTTTTCTTCCCGTGCCTTCCATCTTATTTCTTTTTTCCATCAACACCTTAAAATATATGGGGAAGAAAAAGATCTGAATATGGCCAACACCAAGCTTGAAACATGTGAACACGTATTTTGCGGTATTGTTTTCCAATGCTTGATGAAACATCCTATTTTAAAATTATATGGAAACATTCGTTGGCTCTCCCTAAAAGAACTTCAGAAAATTTTGATCATGGAGCATGGCAAGAGCGACTTCTACTATAGACTTGTTCTTTCTTTCATATAGTCCATTTTATTTGATATTATAGGGCACAATCGTCTATTTCTTGATACCTTCCTTATTTCAATAATAATTGAACTCATTCAAAATGTATTCTACACCATTTTTAAAATTGAATATATTTAATTTATTCCCTGTTTGATTTTTGATCGAAGCTTTTAACTCTTTGAACATTTCAAAGGCTTCCTCATTTGTCTTTAAATAACATATCCACATATTTCGTGAGATGTCATCAATGAATATGATGTAATAGATATGGCCACCAATAGAATGTATAGGAATCATACCACATATGTCGAAGTGAATGAGATGGAGAATGTGATTTGACTTGTTCTCGCTAGAGGGGAATGGTCCCATTATCTTATTTTCACTAGAAAAACATAGAAATCCTCCATCATGTTGGGATTGAACATTAGGAATACCATATACCAATATCTTTAATTTTGGAATAGCATCATACTGTAAATGGGGAAATATTTTGTGCCATAGTTCACTTATATTATTAGTATCATGGACCAATGCTAGAAGATCTATACGAATGACTATAAATTCCTTCAAATATCGATTCTAATGTGAATGTTGTTAGCCAGCTATAAAAATTTGTTATACCAAATGTTGGCTAAAAACTTTTTTGAGCCTTCAAGGAAAAAATTTCATTGCTAAAAATTGTTGGCTCTTGAAGATTCTTGAAGGCCTCATGCCTATCCTTTGTCCGAACTTCACTATTGTTCCCATTTTACACTTAGAAATCCTGCTGATTTCCAAACCAGAATACTGCTGCAAGCACCTTTTTCCCCCTTCCCTTCTTCCAAAACTAACCTCATTTTAACCCTTTCACCTCCCATGAAAAATCCCTCATTTTCATAATTTTTCCCTTTCCCCTTCATCAAAACCCCTTGACAAGGTTGAAAACTCATTTTTTTTGCCTTATCGGAACCCTGAGATTCCCTTGAAAACCATTGAAAATTCATAAAAATCATATTTTAATGTATCCTGGACTTAAGCCCCTCACGCTAAGTCTTTAGCCCCTCCTCTTAAAAACCCCGGTCACATTATTTCCCATATGCCCCACAGCCCCGCAATCGAGTGCCAAGCCATTTTTAATTATTCCCGCCAAAGTTTAAAACCTTTGGTTATATATGTAAAAATAAAACCTCTGTTTATATTAATTTTCTGTCGGCTTTATTATTTTATTAGATTTCCGCCGGTACAAGTTTTAAATCGTTCTGCACCGTCGATCTGATCTGAAGATCGGACGGTGTGGAGTCCGTCTCTCGGTGGTCCCCACATTCCACTAAACCATTCCAAAAAATGCGTGGTTTCTATCGCACCGCCTTTGGGCGACGACGGTTTTTTCCTGATCGCCAGCGATTCCACTCATCGTTTGACACGCGTCCTGGGAACTGTTCATAAAACCACCATCCATCGTGCGTTAACATTCGGACGTGGACATCGTGCAATATCACCGTACACCATCCGATCTGGGGCGGGCCATCCAACGACTATCACTCACCGAAGATGCCCAACAGTTAACCGGGTTGTGGTGTGCCATCCAATAAATCTCTGTCGTCGATCGGATCTACAAATCGACGTTCCATATTCCATCGCCCTGATTCGATCACCCGGTCAACATTTTCCCATTTTGACTTTCCATTTTCCGTTCCTGACCATCGATCTCTGCACGATCAACGACTCAGATTTAAATGTTTCTTCCACCTTCTCTTTGTTTCCTCCAATCAATCTCGACCGTTGGATGATGCCATCCAACGACCATGCTTCCTCCACATGCCTTCTGAAGCAGTGAACCTATATATGCAGGATTTTTTAATATTTGTTTGTATTTTATAGGGTTTAAATGGTTTTCTCGCCATTTTTGAAGAAAATTCGAGGGCAGAGGATGACGATCTTCCTGCCTTCGATTCATCAAAGAAAATAATCACAGGGTGTTAAAAACATGTTTTCATCAGTGTTTCTTCAAGCATTGATGCCACATAACCCTGCGCAGCCCTGCATATCAGAAAAACCATGAATCGGGCGCAGTCAGAGAGTATCAGTGACGAAGACCAAAATTTATCAGAACAGAGGATTAAAGGACTGATTTTGTGGGGATTACAGCTAAGAATGTTTATCAAAAGCCTAATCCTTGATTTAAAACACAATTTGAAGAAGATCTTAAGGGTTTTATCAACAGGAAATTTTCCACCGCCACATCTGAGGCAAATTGATTCCTCCCAGCTACTAAAATGCCACCTGTGCCTCAAAGTATTCAATCAGGAGCCAAATTTATTGATTAGGATCAGATATTTGTCTCAAAACGTAGCCAAAGAGTAAATTCCGCCAAGGAACTTAATGACAGACATCTGCAGAGTTACTTCGATGCCACACAGAGCCTCAAAGGTCAACAAAAGCTCCCACCGAGCTTAAATATTTATGTAAATCATTTAATACAGAGGATATGTATGTAAGTTTCTTCATTGAGCCCCTTAAAGGCCAAGAATCCATTAAATCTGTATTAATTGTAATTGGAGATATTTTATTAGATCTTTCCTCCTCATCCTTCTATATATACTTCTGCAGAAGATGAGTGAGGGGTTGGTTGTAGAACTTCGAAATACACTTGAGCTTAAAATTCTGATTGTAAATAGTGTTCACTGGCCCTTGGAGCTCTGCTTATGATAGATTAGTTAGGCTGGATAGTGAAGATGATTGCTGAAATGAAACATTGGACCTGAGTACTGTAACTGGTTTGACATCAATAAACAAGTTGTTTCTTGGGATCCTGGTCTATATCACTGGTGAAGTGCTCCTTTCTTTGTTATTTTTTTCCTTCTATGTATGTCATATTTTTCACTTTCTCTGATAAAGAACAACATTTATAGAGTTAGGACCTACTGTATATCAGTAACCTTCTCTAACTAAAAAGCTTTATCTCAATGTTTTCCTCCAATTTGTTTATTTAAGAATGATTTAATACAGTTTAAACAGTTAGGAATGTTGGAGTCCCCTCGTCTTATTGTTTGCTTTAAACATTGTTCTTGAAAGTTATTTTCCTTTTTTGCTTATTAAATATGACTATGGATATGGCATGCCCTGGTCCTAGTTTTTCTCCAAAAGTAGATTTTGAAAGTTTCCCTTGGTGTTGACTGAAAGCAGAATAGGTTTCAAAGTACTTTATCTGATCTTAAGTTTACACTCTGTCTTCTCTTATATGTTTTCATACTTTCTGAAGGTAATTATGTGGATTACTAGATTGTTTGTCAATTAAGCTGCTTTAATACAAACTTGCCCAAGAAGTCAATGGTTAGTCCTGCACTTGGTTGGTTTTAAACAGTTACTTAAAAGGATTTTCTTGTTTGGACTAACTATAAATCCTTTGTGAAATTATTATCAGTTTCCACCATCTCCAACACTTTATTGTTCCCATCCCATCATTATAATCTCAATAATCTTGTGATGTAGATGAATTTCCCCTTGGATCACTCTTGATGTTGTTGTTCAATTAAAGCCCTGTTATGACTCCATAGCCCAATGGACTAAAAACCGGCATTATATCTATCTGTTTAGCCAAAGTTGTTCTATTCACTTGCAACTTCTCACCTTTGAAACTATTTTGCATTTAGAACTTTCCCCTCAAGTAATATTCATGCTCAACCATCCAAAAAACAAACAAAACCCTTGGTATTCATAACTAGCCTAATATCATAACCCCAAACTTCAAAGACAAATCCATATTTGCACTTATTGGAGAGATCCCTCTCCGGATTCAGGAGGGCTAGATCCTAGAATCCCAAAGTTGATTGAAATAATGTTGCTTCTGTAGTTTTAGTCTCACCAATCTGCTAAAATTATAGATTCCAAACAAATGCATCTCTCATAGGTGATCCAACAAGAAAGGTAAGAAAATTTACTTTTATTAATGAAACCTTTATCCCTTTATCTTCCAAAGTAGATATTGATACAAAATTATTTTTCAATCATGGCACATACATCACATCATGGAGAAAAATAGATTCCCCAGACTCTAAATTGAATTGGATGGAACCAATAACTTTGATTGGATGAGTGGATTTGTCTCGAATAATAAATTTAAAGTTTGGATCCCTCTCTACCAAATTATAGATAAAATCCATATATCTGGAGAAATGATGAGTGGCCCTACTATCAATGAGTCAACTATCCCATGAATCCAAAGCAGAGGAACCACTATGGGAGGAAATAATAATATATTCATATTGATTGTCAACTACTTTCATACTTGGAGTATCTTGACTTGTTTTGAGGATGATAATCTTCTTCATGATCACTTGGAGCATCTCTTTTTCTTCTTTGATCTCTTCCATTGCAATCATTTCTTCAGTCATCTCTTCTTCTTCGATCATCAAACATGTAGTTGTTGGTTCTAGTGTCGTAGCATGGACCATTGTTCTTCTTGGGGAAATATAAAGCATAATGACCTTTATTGTGACAATTGTATCATTAATTGTGATATTTATGGCATTCCTTCTCTTTTCATTTCAGGGAGGAGGTTTTCTTGAATTTGAGGTACCTCTTTTTCCTTTCTTCTTCTTGTTTTAAGTGATGAATGCAGTGGGATCTCCCTCTTCATGTTTTTGAATCCTTCCTCTTGATATCATCATTGATTCTTCTAGAGCTATATTTCCAAAAATATCATCAAATTATGAGAATCCATTGTTGTTTCGTATGGTAGTACTGAAGTTTCCCCAAATGGGAGGGAAACCACTAAGAGTTAAAATCACCAATTCCATGACATGCATAGTTTCTACAACTATTTGCAATTGATCTCTAGGATGAGAAATCCTCATAATTTAGGATTTCACAGAACCTCATTTTTTCATCTTCATTTCTTTGAGTTGATATTTCAAGGAGCTAATTTCATTCACATTTTTGACTTCATACATCCCAACTATCTTATCATACATGTCCTTAATTTTGTTTTTAATTTCCAACATATGAAAGTATACTATATTGTAAACCATCAACTATGATTTTTTTTTCTTTTAACTTACCTTTCTTGTGCTTTCTATTGGTAGTAGTGAAAGCATTATCTAGAGGCTCGAGTACCTTTCCCTGAATATATTCCAAAATATCATTGTTATCAACTATGATCTCCAACCTGATCTTCCATGCAGAAATGTTATATGAGTCACCCAAATTCTCATGTTCCTTGATGAAAGAGGAAGATAAATTTACTTTATTAGATAGGATCCTTCAACTTTCCAAACATTATTGCTTCAATGGTTGTCTCCTTTTGGGATTTTCCTTCACCTTAGCTTTAATACCATGTTAACTTTCACATTGATCTATTTTGTTTCAATTAATTTTATACCAATTCACTTCTTCAAGTAGAAATCCTTTCAATAAATAATAATATTTTCAATCATCAAAAATAATTGAAGCTATAATATCAAATGGAATGATAAAGGAGATAATCAACAAATCAACAAGAGATGCAAGGTTTGGTCAAAGACTAGGGAAAACCCCACAATGGGGAAAACACTTTGAAAAATACTCTTCTATTATATTTTCATAAAATGTTTAGCATAGAGTATAATGAGTGCAATACAATGTCATCCAAAAAAATTAAACTAACAATATTTAGAAATATTTTCCCAACATCAATATAGATCAAATAAAAATTTTCTTGTTTGTAGTAAATTATGGCCAGATGTCAAAATTTATCCCTAGAGCCCAACTCCATTGTGAAATAGTTGTGCATGCAGTTGATACCTTCCAACCATGCCCTTGAGCCTACTAGATTCTGGTTATATCTGGAAATTTTCTTTGAAATTTTGTGGTCAGAAAGAAAAACCCTAAAACACATGCGAGCTTCATACCTTGTATTTTAGGACTTGTGCGAATCACTTTCCTTTACTCAATATTTAAATTTGTTCAAATTAATCAATGAAGAAGAGAAGAAAATGATGCTTGTTGATGTCGAAATGAGTTTGAGGTCACTTGTATTTATAAGCTTCCAAGGGTGACCAATTTCCTATTAGGGCCGAACTCTTCAAATGTGTATATGTGGGATTTTCTTGATAAGTACCCTTTCCCTTGTCCAAATTGAACACTTCGATAGTAAAAATTGATCCTCTCGAAAAGAGGAAGCCAATAGAATGGTTGGAATTAGTAAATGATCTTCCAAATGAAAATTTTCAATGATTTTTAATTTCATATAGATTAGAGTAAAATTCCCAATGATGTTTGAACCAAATTGGAGGAACTAATAGGAAAGAAAGATCAGATGAAGGGACATCAGATTGATAATGAGATGATCAAAATGGATACATCCAATGTCAATACCATTCAAGAATACTTATCTAAATTTATTACATTAATCATTCAAGTGAAATATTTTTGCACTGATATGGAAAAGGAGAAATCATTCTCTTACTCATTTCTAAGCCAGGAACTAAGTAATCTATTTTTTTCTCTTCTTTCCATAAAACATGGAAAATTATTTTCATTAGAACAAAAAATAAGAACAAAGAATTCAATACAGTTCTATAAAAATCAAACAAAGATCATGATCATGGGGACTCTTAATTCTTCCAAACCCCATGCATTTGTAGCATAATAATTAAGCAAAAGGACTAAGAAGAGGAAAACAAATAAGAAGAAACTCATTAACAAAATTAAATCTGAGAAAAATACTACTAAGGAGGGCTAAAATTTTTGGAAATGAAAAGGAAATAAGGAGAAGAAGAAGTGCACATATTGGAATAAGGGGTTCCATCATAAGAGCCCTTGCACAAAGAAAACCATTGATCAAATGGGAAATTAATGCAAAAGAATCACTCAGATGATTAAATAGTAATAAATTGAGAGAAAAACAAGGAATACCATCCACCATATGAAAAATATAAGGCCCATGCATTTCTATATAATACTTCATCTCATAATATTTTGGTTCTTAATTCATGTGACATGTGGCATCATTAGGATATAACTTTTCTAACATCGAGACATGTAGTATACAACCCATATTTTTGGGATATAATACATCTCCGGAGATTTGTTGATAATAAATAATGGAATCGAAGCATGGAATATTTGACAAGGAACTTCATGTTCCTTAGCTTTTAATTAACCTCCTTTCCCTTAATCTTATCACTCATACAGGGTTCAAAAAAAAAATAGAGTTTACTCTAGATACAGTGACGAATTCCAACATGTCAAATGGTTGTATAATTTCTACTAGAGAGGTGAACCACCATTCCAAGTTATACACTTTATCTCAATTTATTCCTAAATCTATTTATTTTATTCCAATAAATATTAAAGAGGAGAGTAGGTTAGGGAATGAGATATTTGGTCACCTTAATTACAAGTATTTGGATCAACTATGCAAATGAAGAATGGTTGAAGGGCTATCAGATTCCAATATCTAGATGGGTTTTGTTAGCTCCCTGTAATTTGTAAGATTGGAAAGAACAAACTACAGAGGACAACATAAAACCACTTTGGAGTCTAGGACCTAGCCTTCTTAGAATCAAAGAGGGCTCTCTCTTTTTTTATGATTTATGATTTAGATTGATGGTTATAATTATTGATATTAGGCTAGTTATAGAGCTTATGAGAGCTATTGGTTTTTATTGATTGGATGGTTGGACAGATAGAGCTGTGAAACTAATCGATTGGGCTATGGAGTCATAAAATGTTGAATTGTACATCAATTTTTCAAGGGAATTCATAGGGAAAGCTAAATATGCAGACTAGATCTCACTAGCAGTATGAGTATGAAATGGGAGAAAGTAGTGGGTTCAGAAATAGCTAAAGAGCAGTTAAGAATTCTTTAACTATACTTCAGAGGAAAAAATTAAGATAACAAAAACAGATAGAATTAAGGTGCTATCTCAACAAATCTCAATGTAAATTTTCTGTTTTGTAATTAGAACAATTGATGCACAACATAAAAAGACTAAGGAAAAAACATTAACACGAAGGAAAGAACATCACCATTAACATAGCTCAAGAATCCTGTGAATGATCTCTTATTGATGCCAAGCTCAAACCGTTACAGTGCTCCAATACAATGATCTTTGCAATGTAGAGTCTAACAAGATCCAACCCTTGATAATCAAAATTTGAGTAGTATTTAACTAAAAAATGAGTCAATTTCCATAATCTACTTGGGAAAGCTTAATTTATTACAAAAAAACTAAAATTAAAGAGGGATGGCCAAGAAAGGCTTGAGAAAAATATATCTGACAACATATCTCCTGTAAAATTAATTTTGAGCAGCTCTTTATGGATCTAAAAAATTTGATGACTCTTCGTAAGATCAAAAAGTAGACTTGAAGGTGCCATGTGATGATCATGAAGAGGAAACGAGTGCTGGCTTTGACATCTGGCCGTGCTTTTCAAAAGATCAACGTTGGTTAATTAAGTCTGCCGCAGTGCTAACCACTTTTCATTGATTAGTGTCGGTGTTGATGTGTTTACTATCTTTTCCATTTCTGTTGGTATACTATGACAGTTCTCTATGAATGCCCTTTGCCTGACTCGACCTCCTTTTCTTTCTATCATGATGTTCAACCTCGCTCTGCCTTTTTCCCGTTTTTGGGTCCTACCCAAGTCTTTCTGTCATTGTAACATAACGAGTTTGAGAAAACACCTTCCCTGACTCGACCCCCTTCGCTTTCGCTCCTTGTTGGGGCTTATTCTACCCAAAGTACTTCATGCCATGTTTTAGCTGGTTTCTTCATAAAAATGGCACACAAACTGCCTCTGCCTGGATTTGAAAATATTTAGGCCTTTTCTCTACAATACATCGCATCTGCACCAGTATCACATTTCGTATTCCGTTGTCTTTACCTTTTCCTTAGCACTTATATTTTATCATTTGTGATTTGTGATTGAAATTGGGTCCCACCTAGCATCGCACATCGCACTTCACTAAATTTAATATTTACCCTTCACACTTATCATTTAACATTTTCAATTTGTGATTTCCATTAGGTCTCACCTACCATCGCACATTGCACTTTGTTGTCTTTAACATTTATCATTTGCACGTATCCTTTATCATTTGCGATTTGCGATTGCGATCGGGTCCCACCTGGCATTGCATATCACACTTCGTTTCCTTTAACATTTATTCTCGCACCCATCCTGAAAAGCTTGCGATCTGCGATTGCAATTGGGAGATGGACCCCACTACAAGATTCTCCAATTGGACAAGTGAAGTTTAGTTAAAAAACATTAAAAAGCCACCCGAACCATAATATGAAGGTTTTCAAAGCATTCGAGGTGCATGCAAGGGAAATATGGGTCCTGCCAGTCCCGCATATCGCACTTCAGTGACTATAACATTTACCCTTGGTCGCTTATTCTTTGAATCTTATGATTTGGACGTACGCAACCGAACTTAAACTCCTTTTTTATTTTCTAATGCCTTTATGTTCAAATCATCCATATTTGGAGGGGTACTTCAATCAATCAGCGATATTACGGAGACGAGGTACGAAAAATATGTGGAGCTGAGCGGGGATGGTTAACACAGATGGGTTGGGATAGGTGATGTGAGGTGGAGTTGGAGTATGAGAGTCGAGAGGGGAAAATGAAACTTAGGATAAGAGGAGTAAAAAGGGGTGGGGTAAAAGGATATGGAATATGATCAGGGACTTAGGATAAAAACATACCATTAGGTCTCGAACTTGAAAAAAATCATCCCTTTTCAGACCTCTAGAGAAAAATTTGAACTCGTCTATTTGATTTCTCTTCAGTTTGATTACGGGAAACAATCAGGCAGTTTTTAGGCTACATATCTATAGCATGAACTTTTCATTTCTCCTTTCTCGACAAATCTACCTACCCAGTTTACAATTCCTAAAAATATTTCTCTTTTTAGGGTGCATTTATACTTGTAGAACCTGACATCATTTTTTCTTTTTGAATTTATAACTTATCACCTATCCCTTATTCCTCCTATTACTTCAAATTAGGTTGTTTAACCAATGTCATTTTCTACCTATCCACCTGATAAGCCAAGATTAAATGGTTCAACAAATATTCATTTCTATCCTATCAGCAGAAAATTCAAAATTGTACAATCATGCTTGAACTGTATGATTGCACATAACCATTCTTAATAGTAGTGGCATTTCAATTTGCAACACTTTCTCAAATAATTATCTTTTTTATGGGGCTTTCTTTTTCCTTTTTTAAATACCCTCTTTTCTTCTTCGTTTGTTTATTTTCATCTTTTCTTGGAAAATAATTTTGAATATTGAAATCTATGTACAATATGAAAATTTTTCCTAGAGGAAGTAGACAGTCACCTTGTGATGTTTTAAATTACAGGACTCTAGCAGTGGCTCCAGCTGTCGATGGCACTTATGTTTTGGGAAGTGTCAAGAACACCAAGACTAGTAGCCTTGTACACTTCTCCTCTGCAACATTTTTACTGATATCTCTCTTCCCTTTCCTTTTAATATTCTTATCAGACTAGGCTTATGGCCTCCACTTTAGGCTTCAACCTTGTCCAATGGATTATTGAAAATTGTAAGGCTATGGTATTTACAATTATAAAAGTTTAATATGATTTTTTAACACAAATAATGTTTTAGGATCCTGCCATTGACAAGACCTCCGAACATCTTTGTTCCATCCATATCTTGCAAGAAAAATGCATTCTCTCCTCTAAAAGAATGAATAAGGTATGGGTTGTCAAACTTTCCATGCTTACCTTTATATTCTCTTCTGGAATCCCATTTCAGCACTTTATCTCCGATATTGAAATCATTTTCTTTTGTCCTTTTTTCAAAGATCTTTTTCATATTTTCTTGCACCACCTGAGTTCTGTTGTACACCTCTTCTCTGGATTGTTGCAACTGAATGGTCCGGTTTATTCTTCTTTATACATCATTTTCTTCATCCTACACTTCTTAACTGAGTTTCATGGCTAGCACTCCTAAGGAGGTTGGTAAATTTCATCCATTCCATAGACTAAATGATATGGTGACATGCCAATTGATTTCTTGGTTGTCAATCTGTGTACCCATAATGCATGCACCAATTTGTTATGCCAAGATTTCTTATTTTCTTCTAGTAGCTTCTTGATGATGTTGACCAGGATTTTGTTGGATGATTCAGCCAGTTCATTACCTTGAGGGTAATAATATGTTGAATGCCCCTAATAAATGTGACATCTGTGGCAAAAATTCACCATCTTCTTGGATTTAAAAGCAGCAACATTATCCGTAATAATTTTCCTAGGACAACCAAATCTAGATAGGATGTTGGCTTCAAGGAATTTGATAATCACTGAGTCAGTAGTAGTTCTAGAAGGGATGGCCTCTATCCATTTGGTAAAATAGTCTGTAGCAGTAAGGATCCATTTATGTTGGGAAGAGGAGGAGGGTTGGATTTCTCCAATGAAGTCTAAACCCCATTGTTGGAAAGGAGTTTCAACAGAGATTGGCTACAAGGCCAAGGGAATCAACTTTGTTTTTCCCTAAAAAAAGTGGCATTTATGATAGGTATCTACGATTTTGTGGATGTATGGGAAAATATTAGGCCAATAGAAACCATCCCTAAGGATCTTGTTAGCAGTGTATTTCCAGTAGAGATGACCTCCACAATCCCCTTCATGGAATTATTTCATAACCCTATCTGCATCTTCTTGAAGCAAAAATTTAAGAAATAGGCCCCCAAAACATTTCCAGTACAAAACATTCTCTAGGATGTAGAATTTCACATCTTTCAATTTAAAAAATCTAGCTTTTTTTTGGACAAACGAAGAGGAGAATTTAAATAAAATAGAACATATAATAAATCTACGTACCATGGATAATATAGAAATTCTTCCTCAATAGGAGGAGTCGCCAACCCCTCTTGTTCATCTAGTGAATGAATCATGTTAATATCTAGTGCTTGAAAATTTGTTTCAGCCACCAATTTGGCCAGCCCATATGCTTTGATTAGTTTGGTGGGTCTGATATCTAAATCATACTCGAAGATGACCACAATCCACTTGCCTCTTTTTCCATTAGGATCTCGTGTTAGGATGTCTTTGACAACTGTATTGGGCACAAATGCAATAATGTGTGAATGCAGAATGTAAACTCTGAAATCCTTCAGTGCTTTGATCAAGGAAAAAATCTTATTTTTCATGATATTGTAATTCAAAGGTGCATCTCTTAAATCTTGGCTGAAAAATTCTATGAGATGCTCTTGTCCTTCTTTATTTTTCTATAGCAATACAAAATTAATTGCGTGCACTGATGCAAAGGAAAAAATGATGAAATCCTTGCTGAAATAAAGATTGATCAAAACTGGTGCCTTTGTGAGTGCTTGCTTTACCAGGTCAAAAGATTGTTTAGCCTCCTTGGTCCAATTCACTCTTGAATCTCTCTTGATCATGTTAGTGATATTCCTCGGGAGTTCTGCAAGGTTTGGAATAAACCTTCTTAAAAAATTTATCTTTCCAATGAAAGATTGCAACTCTTTGATGTTCCTAGGGTGACTAATTTGAAGTATGCCCTCAATTCTGCTAGGGTGAATCTTGATTCCTTCTTCAGATATGATATGGCCTAGAACCTTTCCTTCTTCAAGACCAAATAATGATTTCTTATGATTCATAGAAAGACCAAACCTTCTGCACTTTTCGAAAAATCTTCTCGAGTGGGCCAAATTTTCTTCCTCAGTTTTTGAATATACTGTAATATCATCAAGATATATCACAATGAAAAGACAAATTTATTTTGAAAAAGAAATATTCATTGCTCTTTGAAAAGTGTCACCAACATTTATTACTCCAAAGGAAATTTTTACATACATGAAGGTTCCCCAAGGAGTAGTAAAATTTTTTTTGTGTTGATCATCTAGATGCACCAACACTTGATTGTACCCTGAAAATCCATCTAGCAAAGATATTCTTTTGGAGCCCATTAAATTTTTCACTATGTGCTCCATCTTTGGTAAGGGGTAGTTGTCCTCAAGTGATGCCTTGTTCAGATTTTTGAAGTCAATGCAGAGCCTGATATCACCTCTCTCCTTTCTTATAGGTACAATATTGGAAACCCATTTGGAGTATCTGATTAGGACTATTATCTTGGCATCATACATTTTCTTGATCTCTTTCTCAACCAGAGGCATTTGGACAGGGTTTATCCAGTGCAGTTTCTGTTTGAAAGCTTTTAGTTCTCCTTGAATGAAACTTTGTGTAGGATAATATCAGTATCATAAGATTTCAGGTGTTCATAACTCTAGGAAAACACATCAATGAACTCTTTGAAAAAAACAATGTAATTCTTCTTTATGGATGTTGGCAGTGTATTTTATAACTTTACCATCTTTGGCTCCTACTCACTGCACATATTGCACTCCTCTATATTTTCTTTTGTATTTTCCATTTTTGGTTTCCTAGTCACATCACTGAAATCAAATAGTTCCTCTAGAGGTACAAGTCCTCTAGGCATGGTTTTTTCCTTGAATTGCAGCACTTCAAATTCTTCCTTTTCTAGATCTTCATGCATCTCTGTCCTATGTTGATATTTATTTGCTGAAAAATTAATATCGGGATTTTGAGGGGGCTCCTCCCCGCACATTTCTTCTTTAATGGAGCAATCTTCTTCACATTCTAGGTTCAAATTGGGATATTCAAACTCACCCTTAGATTGCAGAAAATTCTCAATCTGTTTGTCACCTCCAAAGACTTTCCAATATCTCATATTGTCAGGAACTGTTGGGCGATGTTTGACCTGCACTATATATTGTTTGTTAGGATGAGGTAATTGAAAAGTGTTGACTGAAAATGGTAACCCATTAGCTAGGATATTATGATTTCTTGGGATTTCAATAATGTCGTATCCTTCAAATGTTTTCAGGAGGTCAAGGGCATCATTCCTATATGCTCTCAATCTAGGATGCTTGGTTAAATATTCTCTCTTGATTTGTTTAATGACCAGCTCATAATCCCCATGAACAAATATTATTTTGGCTCCTACTTTTTTCAGTAGTTGTAAACCCAAAAGGAGTGCCTCATATTCTACTACATTGTTGGCACACTAAAAGTTTATTTTGTAAGAATGACCCTTTGTGTGGTTTCTCTTAGTATTGCATAACCATACCCCTACTCTTGAGCCATATTTGCCACAAGAACCATCAAAACTCATGTTCCAAAAAGGTTCAGGTTCAAACTTGTGTTGCACAATTTCCATTTGTGTTGATCATTCTGTTTTCTGATCTTCTTCTTCTACAACTACTTGTTCATTAATATCTTCATCATTGTAAATAATAAATGAATCAAGCTCAGAATGGATAGAGTAAAGGGGGTATTTATGAGGCTTTTCTTAACTAATCACCATGTATTTCATTAGAGTCTCACTATACAACCACCTTTGTTGGCCAAAGACTAGTATGATAGCATAAGTCGTATCCATTTGGAGGGTACCTTTAAGCTTCACTCCCCATGAGAGTGATAAAAGCATACCATATTTAGGAGGGATGTCAGCCACCACTATGTCCATCACTAGAAACTTGGCTGGTATCTAGGTTAAAGTAATACATAGATATTTAATGAGGCCTAGAAATTTCACTTTGCTGGAGTCAAATGAGAGCAGGTCTTTGTAGGGTCTAGTTATCTCCAGGAAAATTCCCTCCATAATTGCCTTTGGTATGAGATTATGAGATTTCCCTGAGTCTATCATGGCATTATGGAGGATCTTATCATGAACATTCAAACTGATATAAAATGGGGGAAGGCCTCCCTCCTGGAATTTTCCCTCTACTTCTGGCCCAAACAAAAGTTCTAGTTTGTCATCATTCAGATTAACAGTGTCAATAATTTCTCCTATATTTATCGCTTTTAGGACTTGCGACCTATATACATCCTGGTTCACCAATTTAGTGAGAGGGATGGAGATTTTTATTTTGGAAATTTCATTCTCAATGTTGAATGGTGTCTTTGTTTTTGGCAAATTTGAATCAGTCTTCTTAGGCACTATTTTTGTAGCCACTTCTAATTGTTGACTTGTATTAGGGATATCAGCTGGACCAGTTTTTCTAGGGCTAACAACCGGTCTACTAGTGTTTCTTTCTAGATCATTCCTTCCAGGGATTTTAGCAATTCTCTTTAAGCTCTCTGCTGTTTTATTGGGATCAGATTTTGGGGCCTTTTTAGAAGAGTTTTCAAAATTATTTCTCTTTGGAATATCCAAATTTTTCTTGCTTCAGAGGTTATATTGTCTATGCACCTCCATGATGGCATTCTCAAACCCTTGTTCATAATCGTTAGACTCTTCAAATTCTACTTCAGTTTGAGTCAAAGAGAATAAATATTGTTCTTCTTTGTTAAGGAAAACATTATCTTCATTACTAATTCCAATTAGATTAATTTGACTTTCTTCTAGTTCTTCAATCACTCCCCGATCCTCATCAACATAAATTTCTTGGAATGGAGGCCTAATTTGTTGGTCAGGTCCTCTTTGTTCTCTCTTTTTTATTTGAGGGGGTTTTCCTCTAAAGTTTGGGTTTCTAGTTTGAGGAGCTGGATGATTTTCCCTAGGGAAATCTCTCTCATTTAGGCTGATCCTCTCCATAATCCTCTCTGTGGTCCTAACCAGGCTATCAATGTTAGCATCAGATGTGGAGGCTGCAGGCTCTTCCCTAATAGTGTCTTTCTTCTCATTTCTCATTCTAGCCCTTTTTTCAATCAGATTTTATTCCACACTTACTGCACCCCTCTACATTTCTTATAATGTAGGAGGATCTATTTCTCTCAGCTGATAAGCCATATCTGGGTCGAAACCATCTGGAAATTTCATTAGGGCTAAACCTTGTAGGGGTTTCATGTGAGGAGGGAGGGCATTATATACACTATTGAACCTGGTAGAGTAATCTTGGACACTCTCTCCAACATTTCTCTTGATGTTTTCATATTCGAACAAGATTTGGAGAGGATTTTTATTAACTTCCCATTTATTTATGAACAAATATTGAAGGGTAGGGAGGTCATGTAAACTATTGGCCGTCAAGCCTTTAAACCATTTTCTTAATTCTCCCCCCAATATTTGGGCAAACATCCTCAACTTAATAGTTTCATCGTCTATCTCTTGATGATCAAAATAGTCATTCATTTTATCGATATGTTGTTGAGCAGTTGCAGGACCATTTTCATCAAATAAGGGGATTTTGGACTGATAATCATGTGGTAAAGGAACCAAATTTAGTGGTAGCATTAGTGGAGCATAGCAGGCTGCCATGATTGGTGGTGGGGGAACCCAAGGGGGGTTGATAAGAGGAGGGTTGACCATGGGAGGTGGAGGGTTGAATAGAGGAAGGTGGATAGTGGATGTATGAATGGAGGTTTGGGCACTCTAGTGGGAAAGGTTCAAGGTAAAGGTAGGAGCTACAGATACACTTGGGAAATTTGACTGAGGATGAGTAGACTTGGAAATAACAGAAGGAGCTTTTGTAGTTAGAGTAGATAATTTCATAGATTGTTGAAGATAGGCATCATCAATAGCTTAGGTTTGCTCTTTTACCAGACCTTGAAGGGATTTAAAGTGTTGGAGAATCTGAAATTCATTTTGATTGGAGGTAGAGGGTTCCCCAATAGGACTTTGCTGTAAGATGGATGGGTCAAAACTATCTGGGCTATCCAATTTTGAGATTTGGTCCTGAACAAGCTTTGCTGAAAGTGTAAGTCGAATTGGATATCCTACAAGGTTGCAATGTTTTTAGGGAGGGAACTTTCTTTGTGAAGAGGCTTTCTAATAGTCGGATTATCAGATCTGGAAGTTTTTCTTAGGAATTTCTGTGGATTGTAAACTATTGTAGGGGGATTTGGGTCAGGATGGGATCTCGTAAATATTCTTTTGGAAGCTAGAATTTAGACCCAAGGCAGAAACAAGTTGAATATTTTTACAAAAACCAATGTAGAAAAAACACTTATATCACACAGTATTTCAACTAGGGTTTCTGAGTTCTGATGAAATACTAGGCTTTTCAATAACACCCCAATATGGTCACCATTATGTTATCACCCCGTAATTTGTAATATTGGCAAGGAAAAACTATAGAGGAAAACATCAAACCACTTTGGAGTCCAGGACCTAGCCTTCCTAGACTCAGAGAGGGCTCTCTCTATTTTTATGATTTATGATTTAGGTTAATGGGTATAATTTTTTATATTAGGCAAGTTATAGATATTATGAGAATTTTTTGTTTTTATTGATTGGGTGGTTGGACATATAGAGCTATGAAACTAATCCATTTGGCGATGGAGTCATAAAAGGCTGAATTGTACATCAATTTTTCAAGGGCATTCACATGGCGAGCTAACTATGCAGAATGGAACTCACTGGTAGTATGAGTATGAAATGGGAGAAAGTAGTGGGTTTCGAAATAGCTAAAGAGCATTTAAGAATTCTTTAACTATACTTCAGAGGAAAACATTAAGATAACAAACACAGACAGAATTAAGGTGCTATCTCAGAAAATCTTAATCTAAATTTTATGTTTTGTAATTAGAGAAATTGATGCACAACATGAAAAGATAGAGAAAAAAACATTAACACATAGGAAATAACATCACCATTAACATAGCTCAATAATCCTATCAGTGGTCTCTTATTATTGATGCCCAACTCAAAAAGTTACAATGCTCCAATACAATGATCTTTGCAACGCAGAGTCTAACAAGGTCCAACCCTTGATAATGAAAATTTGAGCAGTATTTAACTAAAACTTTAGTCGGTTGCCATAATCCACTTGGGAAAACTTCTTTTATTAAAAAAAAATTGAAACTAAATAGGTATGGCGATGCAAGGCTTGAGCCAAATATCTTTGACAACATTTCGCCTATAAAATTAATTTTGAGCAGCTCTTTATGGATCTAAAAACTTTTATGCCTCTTCATAAGATAAAAAAGTATACTTGAAGGTGGCATGTGATGACCAAGAATAGGAAATGAGTGATGGCTCTAACATCTGGCCCTACTTTTCAAAATATCGGGGTTGGGTAATTAAGTCTGGCACAGTGCCAACCACTTTTCATTGATTAGTGCCAGTGCTAATGTGTTCACTATATTTTCCATTTCTGCTGGTATACTATGACAGTTCTATGTGAACTTCCTTTTCCCGACTCAACCTCCTTTCCTTTATATTGTGACATTCAGCCTCGCTTTTCCTTTTTCACGTTGTAGGGTCCTACTCGAGTCTTTCTATCATTGTAACATAACGATTTTTCAATAACGCCTTGCCCGACTTGACCTCCTTCACTTCCGCTCCTTGTCGGAGCTTATTATACCCAAAGTCCTTCACGACGTGTTTTAGCCTATTTTTTCATAAAAATGGCGCACAAAATGCCTCCACCCAGATTTAAAAATATTTAGGCCTTTTCTCTAGAATACAGTGCATCCAGGCCAGTATCGCACTTCACATTCCGTTGAATTACATTTTCCTTACCACTTATATTTTATCATTCACGATTTGCAATTGCGATCGATTCCCACCTAGCATCACACATCGCACTTCACTGAATTTAATATTTAGCCTTCGGACTTATCCTTTAACATTTGCGATTTGCAATTACGATCGGGTCCCACCTGGAATCGCACATCGCACTTCGTTGTCTTTAACATTTACCATTCGCACTTATCCTTTATCATTTGCAATTTGTGATTGCAATCGGGTCCCACCTGGCATCGCATATCGCACTTCATTGCCTTTAACTTGTATACTCACACCCATCCTAAAAATCTTACGATCTACGTCTTGGGGTCCTGTGATTTGGCAGATTGGCTTACCAAATGACAAGGAAACATGGAACCAGTCTTTAGAGTTCTACGCCCTAGCCTTCCTAGACTTAGAGAGGGATCTCTCAGGTTGTTTACAAATGATATGTGCTTGTTTGCTTTTATGGGTTGAGTTCAGGCTAGTTATTAAGTGCAAGGTTTGTTTTGATTGTTTTGGTTGGACATAATGATCAAAGAGCATAGATAGAATGGGAAATCTCTAAGTCATTGGGAAATGGAGTCAAATGGAAGTCATAATAATTTTATAAAAGGATCGCTGAGTATCATAGGGAAAATCTAACTTGGCCAATGGATCTTGAAAGTTTTTGGAATAATGAGATGAACATTAAGGATAAGAATGAAAAGTAGGACAAAGGGCAACTAAGATTTCTTTATCATCTACTTTAACAAGAGAAATCTTTCAAGGAATCTATTTTGAAGCAAACCAAAGGACATGGCTAACCATAGAGTTCTTTGGAAATTTTTTTAATAAGGAAACCTTTTAGACAACAATCCAGCAATCAAAAGACTAGTTTCAGATAAAGAAAAAATATAAGATAACAGAAAGAGTAGTCTAAGATCAAACAGAAATAATTTAATCTACTTTTTACCAAATCTCTAGGGATATTTAAAGAAACCTTTTGAGGCATTCTAGAGGACGGGGCACACCATAGACTTCCCTAGTTTAGGCTCTACTAATCATACTTTAAAGAAGTTTCAGAAACAATTCTCAAGTTGTACTCAAAGGAGCATGGACTCACCACTAAATTTCTTGGTTTCACTCTATTGAAATCATTCCTTAAAAATAACCTCTCAAGCTGTACTCAAAGGAACATGGACTTACCAAAAAAGAAAATCCTTGGTTATACTATATTGAATTATCTCTAAAATAACAAGCTAGATGGAACTAGAGGGAAATTAGGAATCCTCCAATCAGACCTTGCAGGAGAAAACATTAAAATAGTGAAGAGAAAACAAAACTAAGGTGCTTTCAAAAGACATTTCTTAGCCTAAAACCTTTACTCTACTGTAAAAAATAAAGATGAGAACATAATGAAAAAAATAAATAACAATAATAGATAGAAACACTTCACCAATAGCCAAGCTCAGGGATCCAGTGATCTAGCCTCCTCCATCAATAAACAAATCAGGGCATCCACAAGTTCCAAGGCATCAATTTTCCTTCAACTTCCAAGAGACTATGTATTATTTCAAAGAGTCATAAAATTCCAACAATACAATGAGTTCAAATGTAGTATTTATGTTGAAAATGAGGAGGTGAGGTTAAGATAGGGTTTGGGTATCATTTATTACCGAGTAGGTGCATTTCTGACATTGAAAACCATGCAAGGCATAAGGTAGAAATATCTGCAGTTACTTCTCTATTTTAATAACTCTATCTTAACTTTCTAAGGAAAAATAGGTGGAGAGTTTGACTTTAAGGCCTATTTTTTACTATTACAATAACTGCCTTGAAAGATAAAATATCTTCTGAATGTGCAAATACTGCCAATTGCCTTTATGGATAGAAAGCATGTAGTAGGTGGCAATCTAATCTTTTGGAGGAGTAACTGCTTCCTTGTTGAGTTATTCGAGGCTGCCTTTAGGTTTATTTGTTTTTTTTTTAATCATAAAACTTAGTAATTAGGCCTTTGAGCCTTGATTTTTCTTTGATAATGTGTCATACTTCCTTTATCCTTTGTTATGCCTTATGACTGTCTTATTGATTTGTCCTGTGTCGTTAAGCCTTTGGATTTCCATCTTTAATCACTGTATTGAAGGGCTAATCCTCTGTTTTATCCTTTGATCTTGATTTAGCCCTTTAGTGTTTCTATTCTTCTTGGTTTGTTGTTTCTCTAATATTTTTGTGCTTTTTGTGTGCAGGAATGCAGTAGTCATGTGTTGGAGGGTTCTGTAACCCATCGATAATCATGCTTTATTGAGGGTAAAGATTTATGCGGGCCTTTCTATCTCTTTTATATGAATTTACCTCTGGATCATCATCCAGAGGTAAATTCCATCATTTTATTTGGCCGTCGGAATACTTTTTTAGGCATCACCGCCTTTAAAACCTGCAAAAGACGCAAACACACATTAGTTTAAAGCCTACAGAAAGGGTTAAACTCCATTTTTCGGGGTTTGGAGCTGTTGGGGGCAATATGCAGAGGAAGAGAAGATGTAGAGGGAAGGTTCCGTATGCAGAACTAAGTGAAAAAGGTGAAAATTTTTGAATTTTGGGCGCGAGGGGAAGAAAGTGGTTTTGGAAACCAGGGTGGTTTATTGCATAGGTGATGGGTGGTAAATGGTTTTGAGCAGAGGGTGTGTGATACCACTCAGCATTGGATGCATGTCTAGGGCGAAACAACTATTTTCGCACGGGTTAAGGGCATTAAACCTTGGTGCAAAATTTCATGCGATAAGAGTTTGAGCCATTCGATTTCATGAGATGAGATCAATGGTGTGGAATGCTTGAGGGGTTGGCGTGCAGGTTTATGGAGCGGGGCCCAGAGACAGGTGGCAGGTGATGGCTTTGGTAGCAGGATAAAGTGGAAGGTGGGGCTCGGCTTGGTGACGTATGCAAGTTTGTCGGGTAGCGGTGTTGAGTTAGGAGATGAGATGAAGGGCAGAAGTGTGGTGGTCGTTGGATCAGGGCCCAGGGCTCGGGATCAACGGTTTGTATGAGAGAATAGAGGGCTAGGGTGAAGATAGGAAGAAAGGGAGAAACGGGCCCACGTTAGTCTTTTCAAAGGTTAAAAAAGGGGGGGGTGGTTTAATAAGGTTTGGGGGTTATAAAAATAAAAGGGACAGAGCTTATTTTAAATGGAGAAGGGGTTGGGAAGCAGGTGGGGGCCTTGGTATTATGGGAGCAAAGAGGATCGGGGCTGAGACGAGAAGGGGCTAAAGGCCCAAGTTATAAAAAATGCACTTTTAACATAAAAATAGAGTTTTTATGAAAATTTAAAGGGTTCAATAGGCTTACATGCTAGTTTTAAACAATGTAAAAAGGGTTTTTACATTGTTTAAGGGTTCTTTTTAGAAGAAAATGACGAATAATGGAGGTTATGAGGATTTTTTAGAGGGGAAGAAGAGAATGAATGAGGGTGTAAGTGAGGTGATGAAATGAGGGAAACATGCCTAAGAAATGGAGTTTTATTTGCAGCAGGGTAAACTTTGAGAGGGCAAAAGATAGGAAATTTTTTAGAAGAATAGTTAGGTTTAGGATGATGAAGGCAGTGAGATTTCTAGAACTCACAATGTTTCTTTGAATAATTGTTTCTATAAATCTAGGTTTTACAGCTTAGTCATCCTTTTATATCAGCAGAATTACTGATGACTAACAATGGCTCCACTTGGGGAGGGCAGCTTTCCTTTCAAGGTGTCCAGAACCTTAGTTTATCAAATCTCTTTGTTTCAGTAGATTAGTGCATTATCCATTGGGAAGATTTCCCTTCTTTATTACTTGCTGATATTACTTTAAAGTGATAAGTCTTAAAAACCTACAATATGTGATTTCCTTTGACATCATTTATACCTACCCAATCCTACTTGTCCTAATATTTTTTATTCTCTGAGTGCATTTGGATTGGAAACCCTTGACATTTTTATTTTTGAAAATATAAATAAAATATCTAATCCTATCCTTATTTATTTAAAGAATTTAGATTAAATTGTTGAACTCTTTTATTTTCTACCTAATCTACTTGACTGCCAAGATTAAGGTCTTTAGCAGTCCTGATTCTCTAGTTATTAACATGAAATTTAAAACATGGTTCAAATCAGGATTAGACAGTCTGATTAACCATGGTTGTGGCATTGAAACAAGCTGCACACAAACATTATTTGTATAACAGTAAATTTAGAAAGATAAGGCTGTGTTTTTTCATTTGGAATAAATCCTCACCTATCTCTTTGTTTCTGTTTAGAGCATGTGGAACCAGGATATTTTCATTTCCCTAGTCTATCATTCTTGATAAGTCAAGTCTGGAATAATCTTGACAATATTTTTTTCTACTATCTTATCAACATAAATTTAAATTATGTTCAACGATGATTAGGTTAGATGAATGAACAAGATATCATTTTGAATCAGCAGTGGCATTTAGACTTGCACATTTTTAGTAGTACTGTTTTTTGGGTATAGGGTTGTACCTCTTTTGATTTTCCCTCTTTTTCCTTTTCTTTTCTTTCATTGTTTCTGTATTTTATTTGATTTTCCTCATGCTATGTTATGTATAATGAATGAAAACTTTGAATCTAGGACTCTTGACAGAAATAATTCTTAAGCATCCTGCCATTGACAGGACCTACAAATAGTTCTTCTCCATTCAATCCTTGTAAAAAGAAAGAATTATGACCCCTAATTGAGTGAATGATATAAGGCCCTTTCCATAAATTCTCAAACTTTCCATGTTTACCTTTATCTTCCCTCCTTGAATCCCATCTCAAAACTGTGTCTCCCACCTGGAAGTTATTTTATTTGGTCCTTCTTTCAAAGATCTTCTTAATCTTTTCTTGAACTTCTTATGTCATTTTGTATACTTCTTCTTTGGTCTGCTATAAATGAATAGTTTGATTTAGTCTTCTCTGCATGTCAGTTTCTTCTGTTTGTACTTCTTGGAGAAGTTTCATGACTGGAACTCCCAAAGATGTAGTGAAAACTTCATCTATACCATATACTAGCTGATAGGGGGACATATTTATTGATTTCTTGGTGGTTAACATATCAGCCCATAATGCATGAATCAACTTACTGTGCCATGATTTATGATTTTGATCCAACAGTTTTTTGATAATGTTGATCAAACTTTTGTTGGAGGATTCAGCTAATCCATTTCCATGGGGGTAGTAAGTTGTGGAATGGCCTAATGTGATATGATATTTGTATCAGAAATCAACCATTATTTTGGATTTGAAAGCAACAACATTGTCTGTAATAATTTTCCTAGGACAACCAAATCTGGATAGTATGTTCATTTCAAGGAACTTGATAATGACAGAGTCAGTAGCATTCCTATAGGGGATGGCTTCTATCCACTTGGTAAAGTAATATGTGGTAGTAAGGATCCACTTATGTTGGGTAGATGAGTTTGGGTGAATTTCTCCAATAAAGTCTAAACCCCATTGCTGGAAGGGAGCCTCTACACTGATGGGATGCAAAGGTAAAGGTAGGAGTTTTCTCTTTCCATCAAAAATTTGACATTTATGGCAAGTCATGAAAAGGTTTTGAGTATCTGGGAAAAGGGTGGGCCAATAGTAGTCAGCTCTAAGAATCTTGTTGGTTGTTGTCTTCCAGTAAAGTTGGCCTCCACATTCTCCCTCATGCTACTCATGCATGATTTTCCTGCATCATCCTCAAGTAAACATTTAAGCAAAATACCAACAGCATTTTTCCAATATAATACTCTATCTAAAATGTAGTAATTCAAAGCTTTCTGTTTCAGGAATCTAGTTTTAGTCTTTGATAGAGAAGGAGGAGTATTAAGATAGAGAAGCACATAAATAATATCAGCATACCAAAATGAATTCAAAAACATTTCTTCAAAGTATGGTGCTGTGAACTCTTCCTGTTCTTCTAAAACATCAACCATATTCATGTCTAATTCTTGAAAATTTGATTCTGCCATGAGTTTTGCTAATCCCTATCCTTTAATTAGCTTGGTATGCCTTATTTATAAATCATATTCGAAGATAATTGCAATCCATTTTCCCCTTTTACCATCAGGGTCTTGATTTAGAATGTCCTTGAAAACTATATGTGGGAAAAAAGCAATGATATGTGAGTGCAAAATGTAGACTCGGAAGTCTTTCAATGCTTTTATCAAGGCTAAGGCTTGTTCCTCCATGATGTTATATTTGAGTGGAGAATCTCTTAAGGCTCTACTGAAAAAGGATATTTGTTGTTCTTGGCCCATGTTTTTCTTTTGCAACAAGACTACAGCAATAGTGTGTTCAGAGGTAAAGGAGAAAATGTAGAAATCTTTAGTGAAATCAGGACTAATAAGAACTGGTGTTTGAGTGAGAGCGTGTTTTACCAATTCAAATGGTTGTTTAGATTCTAAGGTCCACTTAACCCCTATTTCCTTTTTTAGCATGTTTGTGATATTCCTCAAAAGTTCAGCAAGGTTGGGAATGAACCTTCTCAAAAAATTGATCTTTCCAATGAAATATTGCAATTCTTTGAGGTTTCTAGGATGGCTGATTTTCAATATGCCTTCAATCATTTTAGGGTCTACTTTGATTCCCTCTTTAGAAATTATGTGGCCAAGAAGCTTTCCTTCTTGGAGACCACAGAGTGTCTTTTTGGGATTCAAAGATAAGCCATATTTTCTACATTTCTCAAAAACCTTTCTCAAATGAATCAAATGTTCTTTATCAATTTTGGAGAAGACAGTAATGTCATCAAGGTAAATGATTATGAAATAGCCCATGTCTTACGAAAAAGATATGTCCATGGCCCTTTGGAATGTGGCCCCTGAATTCATCAAACCAATTGGCATTGTAACATACATGAATGTATCCCAAGGTGTGGTAAAACCAGTTTTGTGTTGGTCACTTGGGAGTACTAGAACTTGGTTGTAGCCTGAAAAACCATCCAACAGTGATATTATTTTAGATCCAACCACCTTTTGGAGTATGTGGTCCATTTTAGGCAAGGGATAATTATCTTTCAGGGAGGCTCTGTTCAGATTTCTAAAGTCAATGCACAACCTAATTTCCCTAGCCTTCTTCCTAGCAGACACAAGGTTGGACACCCACTGTGAGTATCTAAGGGGAACTATGATCTCAGCATCATAAATATTTTTGATCTCTTTCTCAACTGAAGGCAATAAATAGGGTTTATCTTTCTTAGTTTTTGTTTGAAAGGTTTCTGATTTTCCTTAAGAGGAATTTTGTGTTGAATGATGCTAGTATCATATGATTTCAGATCTTTGTACCCCCATGCAAACACATCTCCAAACTCTTTGAAAATTTCAATATATTCTTCTTTGATATGAGTAGGGAGAATGCTATATAACTTGATAATTTTGGGTTCATCTATGCTGCCTATGTTATGTTCTTCTACATTTTTTTCTGTAGGCTCCATATTTGGTTTTTTAGCTACATCATTAAGATCAAACAACTCCTCTAATGGTGTAAGACCTCTTGGCATTGAATCATTTTTACGTTGTAAAACATTAAGTTACTTTTGGTTTGTTTTGTTTAACAGTTATGTTGTATAAAGATATTCACATAGGTTTATATCAGCAGTAGAGGACAACTCTGTTTTATGGACTTGTTTTTTTATCAAAATATTCTTCTTCAAGGCTTAAGCTAGGTGTTAATTCAGCAAAATCATTTTCAGATTGCAAAAAATTATCAATGTGTTTATCACTCTCAAACACTTGCCAATAGTCTTCATTGTCAGGGACTGTGGGCCTATTTTTCACTTTTACATTGAATGGTTCATTTATCTATGGTATTTGGTATTTGTTGTAAAAAGCAAGTTCTTTTGCAAGGTTGTTTTGAGCTCTATGGATGAAAACGAGTTCATATTTTTCAAAGTTTTTTAAGAGCTCAAGGGCAACATTTCTATATTCTCTTAATCGTGGGTTTTTGGCTGAATAATCCCCTTTTATTTGCCTTATAATTAGCTCTGAATCTCCTTAGACTGATATTTTCTTGACCCATAAATCTTTGAGAAAATGTAGGCCAAGTAAGAGAGCTTCATATTCTGCAATGTTATTGGTGCATTGGAAATCAAGTTTATAAGAATGTCCTTGGTTTGTGTTATGTATCCATACACCAGCTCCAAAACTTATTTTGCTACAAGAGCCATCAAAGCTCATTTCCCATAGTGTTTTTATCTCATACTCATTCTCATTTTCATTTTGATGTTTAGGGCTGCTAAGGTTAAGGCGATCAATTTCTTCTTTTGGGGATTGATTTGACTGTTTAGGTGATTTTAACTTTTTCCCATTTACCTCTTCTTACTGGCTGACTTCATTTTCATTGTACAAGATAAAGGAGTCTAAATCTGAGTGGATGGAATAAACAAGAGTGTTTTTTGACCTATCTATGTTGCTTACCATAAATTTCATATGAGATTCTCTGTCTAATCTTCTAGTTTGGTTAAAAACTGGTATGGTAGCATAAGACATGTCCATTTGAAGGCTTCCTTGAAGTTTTTCTCCCCATGATCTAGATAGAAGCATGCCATATTTTGGGGGAATGTCAGCAACAACTATGTCCATAACTAGACCCTTAGTAGGAATTTGTGCCAGATTGACACATAAATCCTTGATCAAGCCTAAAAATTTGACTCTACTTGAATCAAAGGAATACATATCCTTGTAAGGTTTATTAATTTCTAGGCCTAATCTCTCCATCACCACTTTTGGCATAAGGTTGTGAGAGGCACCAGAATCTAGCATGGCATTGTGTAAAATCTTATCATGTATATTTAAGTTGACATAAAATGGAGGCATGGTTCCTTCTTGGTATTTTCCTTCTAATTCAGGACCAAACAACAAATCTGGTTTATCTTCTATGAAGTTTAATGTATCAGTATCATTGCCTATGTTCAAGGCTTTCAAAACTTGGTTTTTATATACATCCTAGGTTACTAGTTCAACTAAGGGTATGCTAATTTTAATCTTGGAAATCTCACCTTCAAGGCTGAAAGGGACTAATTTTTTTGACATATTTACATCTTTTTTGTCAAGCATAGTCCTTTCAGCAATTCTGATTTGCTAAGTTTTAATAGGATTGTTATTTAGGACAGATTTCTCAAGGCCACTAGCAGAAGTACTAGGGCAGCTTGGGTCAACACATTGCTGATTGGTTTTATCCTTAATTGAGTCAGTTTTCTTAGTCAAAGTGTTAATTGTGTTTTCTGTCTTTTTAGGAGAATTTTCTGAAGTTTTCCTAATAGCAATACCTGTGTTTTCATCATTGGAAATTTCTGGTTTCCTTTTCCTTCTAAGATCATATTGTCTGTGTACCTCCATTATTGAATTTTCAAACACCAATTGGTAATCTTCAGAATCCTCATGATTATTTTCAATTTGTTCTGAGGAGAAGAAACTTTGTTCTTATTCAATGAGGAATACATCTATCTCACTGTCAGATCCTATCAGATTTACATGATTTTCTTCTAGTATTTTAGTTTCCCTTTCTTCTTCCTGATCTACATAGTTTTGTTGAAAGGGAGGCCTAATTTGCTGGTCGTTATCTATTTGTCTATCTTGAATAGGGTCCCTTCTAAAATTTGGATTTCTATTTATGTTTTGGGAATTGATTTGGTTTTCTCTTGGAGGCACTCTATCATTTAATTTAATTTTCTCAAGCATTCTTTCCATTACCCTTACTAAATTGTCAATTTTGGCATTAGATGATGAGGTTGATGCCATTGTTTCATCTTTATATGTAACTCTTTTCTTTGATTTCAACCAAGCTCTTTTCTAAATCAGATTTGCCTCTACACTAATATCTCCCCTTTGCATATCTTCTAAGGTTAAGGGGTCTCTTTCTCTTAGCTGGTAGGCCATGTCTGGATCAAAGCCTTCAGGAAATTTAGGCTAAGCCTAGTGGAGGTTTCATGTTAGGGGGAAGTGAATTGTAAACAGTATTGAATCTAGTGCAATAATCTTGGACACTTTCCCCAGTATTTATTTTAAGGTTGCTATATTTTGAAAGGATTTGGAGAGGGTTCTTTTTAATTTCCCATTTGTTTATGAATGTTTGGTAGAAATAAGGGAGATTATTTATGCTATTAGGAGTTAAGATTTTAAACCATTTCTTGGCTTCTCCTCCTAAACTTTGGGCAAATATTCTCATATTAATTGTCCCTTCTTCTATTTCCATGTAATCAAAGGCATCATCCATTTTATCTACATGCTGTTGGGCAGTAGCAGATTCAGTTCCAGTGAAATGGGGAATTCTATATTGATAATCATTTGATAAAGGAATCAAAGGTTGAGGTAACACTAATGGGGCATAACATGCTGCCATGGTGGGAGAAAATGGGGGATTTACAAGAGGTGGATTTGTAAAAGGAAAAGTGGGATGAAATGGAGTATTTTGAACATTGGATGTATGGATGGGAGTGGTGGAAATTCTTGGCCCAGCAGGTTGATTATGAACAGATTTGTTCTAGAAAGAACTGAAGTGGCAGAGAAGCTAAAAATCAGGAGGAGTGGAAGGAGAAGCTTCTCTGCTAAAGTTCCACTGCAAATCTGTGGGTTCAAGGTCAGATTGGTTAATATCACTATGTGACTTGGTTCTAAATAATTTTTTGGTATGAGACAAGTCAAAGTGAGGATCTGTCAAGACTGTAAGGTTTTCAGGGACAAATCTTGTTCTTTGGATAGTCCTAACAGTAGTTAAATTTCCAGCTTTAGAAGTTTGGCACAAAATATTTTCTAGATCATCAACTATTGGAGGAGGATTAGGGTCTAGATGAAATCTGGTATTGATCCTATGTGAAGCCAGATTTCAAGTTCAAAAATGTAGAGAGGTTGAAAGCTCTAAGGACTTTTTTTCAAATGTTTTAACCTCTCTTGGTGTTTTAGTACCTTGCTAAAATACGGAACTAGGCTTCTAAACCTCTTTAGGACTGATTTGATGCAATCTTAAGGGGACCTAAAAGAACTAGTGGATAAATAAGTCTACTGGGGCTAGTGGAGTTGCCAGGTGGAAATTTTTAGATTTTTTGAAGGTAAAATGAGTTATGGTCCACCATCGAATGAGTAATAAAACCAATCTAAGAAGGTTTTTGGGGTTTTCTGAGTTTTATATGATTGATAATGGTTTTTGGAGTCCTAAGGAGTACTTATTTTTTCACTAACTTAGAAGGTCCCACCATGATCGCCAGAATGTTGGGGTCTTGTGATTTGGAAGATTGGCTTACCAAAAGACAAGGAAATATGCAACCAGTCTTTAGATTGCTAGGACCTAGCCTTCCTAGACTCAAAGAGGGATATCTCAGGTTGTTTGCAAAGGATATGTGCTTGTTTGGTTTTAGGAGTTGATTTCAGGCTATTTATTAAGTGCAAGTTTTGTTTTGATTGTTTTGGTTGGACATAATGATCAAAGAGCATAGATAGAATGGGAAATATCTAATTCATTGGGCAATGGAGTCAAATGGAAGTCATAATAAGTTTATAAAAGGATCGGGGAGTATCATAGGTAAAATCTAACCTGGCCAGTGGATCTTCAAAGTTTTTGGAATAATGAGATGAACATTAAGGATAAGAATTAAAAGTAGGACAAAGGGAAACTAAGATTTATTTATCATCTATTTTAACAAGAGAAATATTTCAAGGCATCTGTTTTGAAGCAAACCAAAGGACAAGGCTAACCATAGACTTCTTTGGAAAAACTTTTAATAAGCAAACCTTTCAGAAAACAATCCAGTAATCAAAATACTACTTTAATATAAAGAAAACATATAAGATAACAGTAAGAGTAGTCTAAGATCAAATAGAAATAATCTAATCTTCTTTTTACCAACTCTCTAGGGATATTTAAAGCAACCTTTTGAGGCAGTCCAAAGGATAGGGCACACCATAGAATTCCCTGGTTTAGACTCTACTAAGCATACTTTAAATAAGTTTCAGAAACAATTCTCAAGTTGTACTCAAAGGAGCATGGACTCACCACTAAATTTCCTGGTTTCACTCTATTGAAATCATTCCTTAAAAATAACCTATCAAGATGTACTCAAAGGAACATGTACTTACCAAAAGGGACACTCCTTGGTTATACTCTATTTAATTATCTCTAAAATAACAAGCTAGGTGTAACTAGAGGGCAATTAAGAATCCTCCAATGAGACCTTGCAAGAGAAAAAATTAAAATAGTGAAGAGCAAATAGAACTAAAGTGCTTTCAAAAGACATTTCTTAGCCTAAAACCTTTACTCTATTGTAACAAAGTAATATGAGAACATAATGAAAATAGGAAATAACAATAATAGATAGAAACACTTCACCAACAACCAAGCTCAGGGATCCAGTGATCTAGCCTCCCCCATCAATAAACAAATCAGGGCATCCACAAGATCTAGGACATCAATTTTCCTTCAACTTCCAAGAGACTATGTATTACTTCAAAGAGTCATCAAATGCCAACAATACAATGAGTTCAAATGCAATATTTATGCTGCAAATGAGGAGGTGAGTTTAAGATAGGGTTTGGGTATCATTTATTACAGAGTAGGTGCATATATGACCTTGAAAACCATGCAAGGCATAAGGTAGAAATATCTACATTTACTTCTCTATTTTAATAACTATGTCTTAAATTTATAGGGAAAAATTGGTGCAGAGTTTGACTTCAAGGCCTATTTTTAACTATTACAATAATTGCCTTGATAGATAAAATATCTTCTGAATGTGAAATAACTGCAAATTGCCTTTATGGATAGAAAGCATGCAGTAGGTGGAAATCTGATCTTTTGGAGGAGTAACTACTTCCTTGTTGAGTTATTTGAGGCTTCCTTTAGGTTTATTTGTTTTTGTTTTAATCATCAAAATCAGAAATTAGGCCTTTGAGTCTTGATTTTTCTTTGATAATGTGTCATACTGCCTTTATCATTTGTTCTCCCTTATGACTGTCTTATTGTAATGTTCCCAATTTTAGCCTCAAGCTAAAATGGAACATTATAGTGGCATATTTCATTTTTGCTTAATAAAATGGGTAAGGAGACCCCTTAACCCCTTTTAATGGAAAATAAAACTCCTTGTGTGAAAGGAGAAATAATGTAGTAGCTGAAATAAACACCTAATGGTGTGAACATGATGAGGATCACCTTGAGTTGGCCATCTTTGACCAATTCAACAGCGCTGCCTTAGAGGGTTGGCTTGCTTGAGAAGACAACACAGTTTTTGGAGGGAAAGCATTCAAAAGTGAATGGAAACCCTAATGGTGGGGCCTATGGTGAAAGAGAGTTCATTTTATTTATAAGAAAGAAGGAGCAGCTCATTTGATTCATTCTTTGTTTCAGAAATTTCGTAGTGAGGTCAAGGACGTGCATATCCGGGCTATTTAGTAGGATTGCAGTTCTCTTGAGCACTGGGGGTGTTCTCGGTGGGGATCCCCCACCTCTTCCTCATGGGAGGAGAGGATTTGAGCTACATTTCCTCATTCTAGAATTTGGCCAAGCTTACTCCTTCAGTTGCAGCATTTTCCTATAGCAGGTTGGTGCTGTGTAGCTGGGGTAGCAGCAGAGGAACTCATAGAGTTCTTCCTTACTTGCCTTCTCAGTGAAGGATGGACTTATTATTGGAGGAGCTGTAGAGAATGCTCTTGGAGAATATTTTAGATTTGTGGCATCAGGCCACTCATTCACCGTCTCCCACTGCGCAGTCACTTGGAGAAATTACATTATTTCATGAGGGCAGTGTTGAGGGAGATTGTTGTGCTCATCAGGAGGAGTGATTTTGAGATTAAGGGGATCAGCCCATTTTCCCTTGAGGGAATTATTAGAGGAGGGCATCATCATTTCAGATCAGCCACAGCCTCATATTCATTTGTTTTCAGTTGCAGTGACAACTAGTTTGTCACTTTTGTATTTTATCCGACATTTCTAGCAATCTCCCTGAGATTGGCTAGAAATCCCACATTGGGCCCATTTTCCTTTATTGGGCCATTTTCTTTGTATTCCTTCAGCTACATTTCATTTTTATACGTTCAGAAGCTGCATCTCCCATAGAGGCTGCGTAGTTATGTTCTTCCGGCATTCTGCGTAGCTGCAGCTACTCCGGCATTATATTGTATATCCATTGGAGATTGGTTCTCATGCTTGGGGGCTTTGTTCCTCATGATATTTATGTATAATATTGCTGATATATTAATGCAATTATGGCTGTGATATTTACCCTCTCATGATACATTCAAATTTGTAGAGTTCCAGATTTATGTTTTGCATATTGTTGTAAGCTCTTTCATCGAGAATTGTTATAGAGACCTAGATTGGGGAGATCTGAATAACCCATCTAGTGTTATTTATTTGGGCTCATTTTATGTAGGGGAGTTATATTATAAATTTTCTAGGGCATATTAGTGGTTTTTTTCCTTATTTATGCAGAAGATTCCTTATACAACATCCTCAAGGACCCTATAGCAGGATTTCCCGAGGTGGAATATTGCATATCCATCGGCAGAGTCTCTGAAGGGCCAGATAGCCTCAAGATCTCTCCCTTGTTTGAAGGAGATATATATTGTAAATGCCCCAAAATTAAATCTCTGAAATGGACTTGCAGTGTCTCACTAAAGAAGGAAAAATGGAACATCTTAAGATGTTCCCGATGGAGCAGAAAATCCCTCATTTGGGACATTACAGTGGTATCAGAGCATGATCTTGGCTCAGCCTGTGCCCAAGATCCATTGATATCAGAAGAGGAGCTTCTCTCCAAGGATAGGAGACTTAAAAGGAGACAAGGAAAGAGGAATGAAGGACGAGGATATTTCCCTTCTTCTTTTCCAGGAGATTATTGAAGATCTTGATGAAAGGGAATATTGAAGAAATATTTTGAGAAGGGTTTAATGTTGATGAGACAAATCCATAATATTTTCATGAAGGGTGTGGGCATTCAGCCACACATGTAGATCCTCAACATATTCCCTTGTTCACTTTCATTGCAAGGGAGTAGAGGAAGAAATGAGGCCATGGGAGGAGCAGCACTGCAACTCAAGGTATGGCTCATGATTTTTGGTTTGGAGGTTCCATTTTTCATTGTCATGCAAATGTAAAAACATGTGATGCCTTCACTAAGGGTTTTATAGGAAAACTTAGTGAAACCCATTATGGAATAAATTCAAACACATTCCATGCATTTGGAGGAACCAACAGCATTGTCACTTTTGGAGGATATCCATCACCACATGGGGATAAAAGGGGAACCAATGCTTCCACTAGAGGAGTCCTTGTGTCTTTGGAAGGAGTTCCAAATATTTTGCATGTGGGTACCTAGACACAATTCCAGAGTCGTATGTAGCATCTATTGAGGATTGTGAGATGGAGGAAGAAGAGCAGAAGGATCAGCATGGAGGGATGAAGAGCATTCTCCCTTATCTATTTCAGAAGGTTTATGCACAAAGAAAAGAGACTGCACTACGCAGAGGAGAGAGGGACAAATCAGTCCATTCATACATGCAGTCTATTTTCAGATCTTGATGTCTCACATTTTGGTGGCTTTCCATCTAGGAGGCCATATGATCTAGAGATGATGAGAGGCATCATTCTATTTGGTTCACCACTCATTGGATTCCGGAGGGGTGGAGACATTAGAGGAGTCCATCACAGTGCAGTGATTTTGGGGATAAACACAAGGAGGAGGGACACACCCACTCATGTCCAGTCTCACCCACTCTCATCAACTATACTGCGCAGATAGAGCTTGTTGCATGGATGGGGATGGCTACTCCATGGATTCGATGGGAGAGGATACTTCCTTTGAGGGAAGAACACTTTCATGCTTTGGAGTGGATGGAGGCCACTCATGCTTACATTGCCCAGGATCGGGAGATTCTTTGGAGGTGATAGTCTCGCATGGGAGGCTCATTTTCAAAGGTCCTTATTTTTATTTGAGCATGAGCAGCTGCATGATGGCATGGCAGTAACATGGTATGACTTTGACATGAGGGTATGTCAAGGTAGCAGGAAGTAGCGTAATGGAGCACCCTATTACAGAATTCCAGCACTGTCTATGTGGAGGATTGATCCCGGATGGAGAGTTCAACTTTGGTTGAGAATTCCCCAGGATCTCGGTGCATGCATGATTCTTGATGAATAGGAGGATGATGATAGATACATGGTTGATGATAGGATCATGGCAGGATCTTCCTTACTAAAGCTTCTAGCCTCATGGAGAAATTTCTACATGCAGCACATAAGGGCTTCCTAGCTATGCACTTGGATGCATACTTTGATTGGATAGAGGATTTCACTTGGAGGGCATTCATCATGGCACCTATTAGAATTGGGAGATGCATAGCCCGCTTGATTATGGTGGAGAGAACCTCACAGCCACTTCCCTATTTATTGATGGTAGAGGGAAATTTTTAGTTGGGCCATTTCAAACTCAAGAGCTCAAGTACAAATTGGAGAAGGTATAATTTCACATTCTATATTGTACTTTCCTTCCTTGTTTGAGTAGCATGATGAGTCAAGAAGAGTTGATCCCTTCTTTCATTATGAACAAGGATGTATTTGTAAACTTTTGTAGCAGAAGAATGGGCCATTCTTATGGTGGTTTGTGGAGTGAGCCACATTCTTATTGGTGTGCACCATTGGCACCAATTTATGTTTTCATGTTCCTTTCTTTTGAGATGTGTGTGGCAGCAAAAAAGTGGCTAGGAAAAGCACTTGTTATGTATGTCCGTGATGAAGGAAAAGAGACTCATTGCATTAGTCCCATGAGAGCAGCAGTGACCCACTCTCTAGTTGTCTTATGGCAGCTTGTTTCCATTGTATTATACTACCTTGTATTGCTGATGCTTATTTTTCACAGGGAGCACTATGTAGAGAGTGACTTATATGATTGGGACAGCCCATTGGGAGAACTATTCTCCCCATTACACATGTTCTATTTTGCAGGAGATACCATGGGCAAACCATGATTGCCATACTATCACTTTTCTCTTCTTGTGGGGAAAACCACTTGGAGAATTTGCAGAGCCATTTCATGGCTAGATATTTTGATGGGGTAGCTTGGGCCACTCTTGGAGGCCATACCATTTCATACCAAGGATAGAGGCAGCCCCATATGTTCTATAGAGGCAGAGAAGAGCTTATTGGGATGAAGCAACAAAACTCTCCATTCAGCCCCATTACATTGCAGAATTGAGGGAAAGATTTCCATTTGATGATAGCATGAATGAGGATATCACTAATGGGATTATATTTTCCCATGCATTTCATCACTCCTACCTTGAGGAGGCCATAGTTCAGTAGGAGGATTGCCACCTACACCTTCTATCTTTCAGGGTGTACACCATTCCGATTTGCATACTTGGGAGGAGGCATTGGAGGATAGTTTTATTGCAGCATATCTTGAGCAGCGGTGGAGATTGTTGATGAGGAGGCCATAAGAGAAGAAGGGGGAGAAATTTATATTCTCTCTATGAAGTTGCTTGGGGAAAAGCAGCATGTGGGAGGGGAGGACTGTAATGTTCCCAATTTTAGCCTCAAGCTAAAATGGAACATTATAGTGGCATATTTTATTTTTGCTTAATAAAATGGGTAAGGAGACCCCTTAACCCCTTTTAATGGAAAATAAAACTCCTTGTGTGAAAGGAAAAATAATGTAGTAGCTGAAATAAACACCTAATGGTGTGAACATGATGAGGATCACCTTGAGTTGGCCATCTTTGACCAAGTCAACATCGCTGCCTTAGAGGGTTGGCTTGCTTGAGAAGGCAACGCAGTTTTCGGAGGGAAAGCATTCAAAAGTGAATGGAAACCCTAATGGTGGGGCCTATGGTGAAAGAGAGTTCATTTGCTTTATAAGAAAGAAGGAGCAGCTCATTTGATTCATTCTTTGATTCAGAAATTTCGTAGTGAGGTCAAGGACTTGCACATCCGGCTTGTTTAGCAGGATTGCAGTGCTCTTGAGCACTCAGGGTGTTCCCAGTAGGGATCCCACACCTCTTCATCATGGGAGGAGATGATTTAAGCTGCATTTCCTCATTCCAGAATTTTTCCAAGCTTACTCCTTCAGTTGCAGCATTTTCCTATAGCAGGTTGGTGGTGTGTAGCTGGGGTAGCAACAGAGGAACTCATAGAGTTCTTCCTTACTTTCATTTTCAGTGGAGAATGGATTTATTCATTGGAGGAGCTGTAGAGAAGGTTATTGGAGCATATTTTAGATTTTTGCATCAAGCCACTCATTCACCAACTCCCACTGCGCAGTCACTTGGAGAAACTGCATTATTCCATGAGGGCAGTGTTGAGGGAGATTCTTGTGCTCATCAGGAGGAGTGCTTTTTAGATTAAGGGTATCAGCCCCTTTTCCCTTGAGGGAATTATCAGAAGAGGGCATCATCATTTCATATCATCCATAGCCTCATATTCATTTGGTTTCAGTTGCAGTGACAACTAGTTTGTCACTTTTGTATTTTATCTGGCATTTCTAGCAATCTCCCTGAGATTGGCTAGAAATCCCATATCGACCCAATTTTCCTTTCTTGGGCCATTTTCTTTGCATTCATTCAACTAAATTTCATTTTTATACATTCAGTAGCTACATCTCCCATAGAGACGGCACATTTATGTTCTTCCGGCATTCTGTGTAGTTGCAGCTACTCCGGCATTATATTGTATATCCATTGGAGATTGGTTCTCATGCTTGGGGGCTTTGTTCCTCATGATATTTCTGTATAATATTGCTGATATATTAATGAAATTATGGGTGTGATATTTTCCCTCTCATGATACATTCATATTTTCATAGTTCTAGATTTATGTTTTGCATATTGCTGTAAGCTCTTTCATTAAGCATTGTTATAGAGGCCTAGATTGGAGAGATTTGAATAACCCATCTAGTGTTATTTGTTTGGTCTCATTTTCTGCAGGGGAGTTATATTTTACATTTTATATGGCATCTCAGTGGTGGTTTTCCTTATTTATGCAGCAGATTCCTTATACAGCGTCCTCAAGAACCCTGTAGTAGGATTTCCCAAGGTGGAATATTGCATATCCATTGGCAGAGTCTGTGAAGGGCCAGCTAACCTCAATATCTCTCCCTTATTTGAAGTAGACATATCCTGTAAATTCCCCAATATTCAATCTCTGAAATGGATTTTCAGTGTCTCACTAAAGAAGGAAAAATGGAACATCTTAAGATGTTCCCGATGGAGTGGAAAATCCCTCATTTGGGACATTACACTTATTGATTTGTCCTGCATCCTTAAGCATTTGTATTTCCATATTTAATCAATGTATTTAAGGGCTAATCCTCTGTTTTATCCTTTGATGTTGATTTATCCCTTTAATCTCTATGTTCTTCTTGGTTTGTTGTTTCTCTGATCTTTTTGTGCTTTTTGTGTGCAGGGATGCGGTCTTCATGTGCTGGAGAGTTCTGTAACCCATCAATAATAATCCTTTATCAAGGTTAAAGCTTTATGCAGGGCCTTCTATCTCTTTTATATGAATTTACCTCTGGTTCATCATCCAGAGGTTAATTCCATCATTTTCTTTGACTGTCGGAATACTTTTTTAGGCATCACCGCCTTTAAAACCTGCAAAAGACGCAAACACACATTATTTCAAAGCCTGTAGAAGGGGGTAAAAATTCCTTTTTCAGGGTTTGGAGCTGTTGGGGGAAATATGTAGAGGAAGACAGGATGCAGAGGGGAGGTTCTGCATGTGGAACTAGGTGAAAAAGGTGAAGAAATTTGAATTTTTGGCGTGAGGGAAAGAAAGTGGCTTTGGAAAACCGAGGTGGTTTATCACGTAGGATATGGGTGGTAAATGGTTTTGAGCAGAGCATGCCCGATACCACTCAGCATTGGACGCGTGTCCAGGGTGAAACATCTTTTTTCACATGGGTTGAGGGCGTTAAACCTTGGTGCAAAATTCCGCGCGGTAAGAGTTTGAGCCGTCAGATCTGAAGAGATGAGATCAATGGTGCAGAATGCTTGAGGGGTTGGTGTGCAGGTTTATGGAGCAGGGCCTAGAGATATGTTTAAGGGTTTTTTAGAAGAAAATGATGAATAATGGAGGTTATGATGGGTTTTTAGAGGGGAAGAAGAGAATGAATGAGGGTGTAAGTGAGGTGATGAAATAAGGGAAACATGCCTAAAAAATGGAGATTTCTTTGTAGTAGGGTAAACTTTGAGAGGGAAAAAGATAGGAAAATTTTTAGAAGAATATTTAAGTCTAGGATGATGAAGGCAGTGAGATTTATAGAACGCACAATGTTTCTTTGAATAATTGTTTCTAGAAATCTAGGTTTTAAAACTTAGTCATCCTTTGATATCAGCAGAATTATTGATGACTAACAATGCGATTGCGATTGGGAGATGGACCCCACTAAAAGCTTCTCCAGGTGGACAAGTGAAATTTAGTCAAAAAAACGGTAAAAAACCACCCGAACCATAATCTGAAGGTTTTCAAAGAATTCGAGATGTATGCGAGGGAAATATGGGTCCCGACGATCCTGCATATCACACATCGATGACTATAACATTTACCCTTGGGCGTTTATCCTTTGAATCTTGTGATTTGGGCCCATGCAACCAGACTTCAACTCTTTTTTTTGTTTCTAATGTCTTTGTGTTCAAATCATCCATCTTTTGGAGGGGTACTTCAATGAATCAACGGTATTAATGAGAGGGGGTGTGAATAATATGTGGAGGTGAGCGGGGATGGTTAATGCAGATGGGCCGGGACAGGCGATGTGAGGTGGAGTCAGGGTCTGAGATTTGAGGGGGGAAAATGAAACTCAGGATAAGAGGAATAACAAAGGTGCGGGGTAAAAGGATGTGGAATATGGTTGGGGCCTTAGGATAAAAACATACCATTAGGTCCCCAACTTGACAAAAATCATCCCTTTTTAGACCTCTAGAGAAAAATTTAAACTCTTCAGTTTTATTACAGGAAACAATCAGGTAGTTTTTAGGTTGCATATCTATAACATGAACTTTTCATTTCTCCTTTTTCAACAAATCTACCTACCCGATTTGCAATTCCTAAGATTTTTTCTCCTTTTAGGGTGCATTTAGACTTGTAGACCCAGACATCATTTTTTCTTTCTAAATTTCTAACGTATCACCTATCCCTTAGTCCTCCTATTGGTTTATATTAGGCTATCGAGCCAATGCCATTTTCTACCTATCTACCTGATAAGCCAAGATTAAATGGTTCAACAAATCTTTATTTCTAACCTATCAGCAGAAAATTCTAAATTGTACAATCATGCTTGAACTGTATTATTTCATATAACCTTTCTCAATAGTTGTGGCATTTCGATTTGCAACACTTTTAGAAATATTAATCTTTTGTGTGGGGCTTTATTTTTCCCTTTTTAAATACCCTCTTTTCTTCTTCTTTGGTTTCTTTTTATATTTCTTTGGAAAATACTTTTGAGTATTGAAATCTATGTACAATATGAAAAATTTTCCAAGAGGAAGTACGCAGTCACCTTGTGATACTATAAATTACAACACTCTAACAGGTTTTACCAAGGCTACATGGTAGGCTCTTCAATTTCCTTTTAATTATTTAGTAGATAACTAAGGAACTGTACATTTAATATTCAACCTAAGTCTCATATGGAGCTTCTATAATGGTTTTTTTTTTATATATGATAGTACAATACTATCAAATTCAAATGAGGTTGTATCATTCTAGATATGTATCCGAGAAATATATTGACTTATTCTACATGTCACCAAGGAAAACAAAAAACACTTGCAAGAAAGTAAATAACACATTTTCATAATTTAAATGGCATATTTCTACCTATTGGGCCTAGGAATATTATTTATGGGACCCCAATGCAGGTAGAAAAATCCACATAGGTAGAAAGTAAATCATACTAGGAGAAATAAATCACACAAGAAATAAAGAGTTGAATTTCTCAATTCTTATGGTGACCTTGATCCTTGGAACAAGGATGCATAAAAAAATAGTATAATGTTTAAAATATAAAAAATTTAATCCAAATAATTTATTAAATAAAATATTGAAAATATCAAAATAAGCAGAGTATTAATAGACAACCTAGGAAAATTGAGTAAGTTGTGTATTTAAATATGTAAGTAGTAGGAATAGAACGATTTCTATCATTTATCAATAGGATAAAGGGACAAAGTTATTTATCTTGATTAATGAGTTGAAAAAATATACAAAAATAATTAATTATCCAGCTAATGAGTTGCAACAACATACAAAATTAAACAACAATTATGCTAGCATGTTACGATAGAAAACAAAAACTAAATCATGACACCCCTTTCTATTAGTGGTAAATTTTTAGGAACGTGTGCCAAAAAATATGATTTATTTTTGGTGAATAAATTAGCCTAAAAACACTTAAATGTATAAGAAACCTAAAAAAATTTCAATACTTAAGAACCATCTTCATATCTTGACATTGAAATACTAGTGGAAAAACCTGTAAAAAGCACATAGAACCTGAAAGAATATGTTAACCATTACAAAAAATCAATGAAAATACAATATGTGTTTCTTTTTTTATAAAAGTAAAACATATGTGGAGGAATTTTTACTAACATGGCTCTATAAATTCCTCCTTCATGAGAGGGTTTTTTTATGTCCCTTTCTGTGTTGCAAGTGGTTGCTTCTCTTCTTTATATGCAGATGATAAGTGGCATGGTAAATAAAGAAATGGGAGAACTCGAGATGGAGAGCTTGATTGTTCTAGGATCAAAATGATGACACTCATTATCACTAAAAAAAATAAAAAAAATTCAAAACATCATTCTAACAAGATTACTTAGGTTCATGGGTCAAAATAGGGTCTTAGAAGTCATTTCTTGAGTTTGACCAAGGGAAGTATTAAATTTTTATAGTTTGAGCCTACCCTAGTGTTTAAATAAATTCATTTTTAAGTTCTTTCATGTCAAGTCTTTCATCATTTTAGGATTCATTTCATTCCCCAAATTTTTTGTATCAAAACCTCTCAATTAGCCAAGAAACCACAGTTTCGTAGCGCATCACGTTGAAAAAATTCACTTTACGCTACAAAAGTGCTGATAGTTTCGTAGCGCAAACAAAAAAAATTACACTACAGGCACTACGAAAGTGCGGTTTTGTAACTGTCTTGTCAGTTGAGTTTTCAAATGTTAGAAACTGTTGATAAAGGGTAAGATAGAGGCTTGTTGAGTCATGCAATGATGAAATCGAAGTACACACCCAAGTTTGCAGTCATCATGGTTAGTATAGGTTATGAGTGGGCTATGATTTTCAGTTATGAAAGGACGCTTGAAATTCAAATTCTTTCCTAATTAGTCATTCTCATTCCTTTTGCTTTCATTCGTAATGTCTGAGCTCTGAGTATCGAGCCAAAATTGTGGCTGGTTCTTACAAAGGTTTATTACATCCATATCAAGCGAACTTGATACATTTATTCAAGTGAGGTTGATACATCCATATCAAGCGAGCCTAAAATATTTCTATCAAGTGAGGCTGAGAGGTTCTCTAAAGATACGAAAGAGGAAAGAAAAATACATAGAGGAGGGTAGTTCTTAAGGCATGAACCTGAAGACATGAAGTCAATAACTAAAGACCCAACAGTGATGGAAGAATTCAGAAGAGCAGGTTACCTATGGTTTTGTGAGAAATTGCAGGGCTGTCACACACAGATATCCAAGGAATTTGCTATGAATTTCAATGGAACAGCTACTAAAGTGGGGATGCTAAGTTTTTTTATCACACCAGAGGTCATTGATGCTGTTACAGAGATTCCAAGAGGTCAAGAAACCTGGTTCAAAGGGTTCAAATTTAATATGGAGCAGTGTAAAGAGTTCATGAAGCCTCAGCACATTGAGATGGTTCTCAACAATGCTATCCCAAGAAGCTGCATCAAAGATAATTATTCAAAACTGTTGCTCAACATTCAGAAATATTTTACCTGTGAAGGAAAATATCACAAGGTTTATTCATACCATTTCAAATTACTTCCACACTTCACTAGTAAGATTTCACTTGAATTACCTTTTAATCTACATAGAAGTCTTGCAAAGATGGCTGGTAAGGTGCAAGAAAATTCTGAGGGGAGTGAGACATCATTATTTCATCATGGCTTAATGAAATTATTAATTTTAGATGAACTACAAAATATAGGCAGATATTGGTCCTCATTCTTGTTTGTTAATGGTTTTGAGTTGGAAACCCTAACTCCTACAATAAACCCTAAAGCTAAAAGAGTCCCATCACCGCCACCAGCAGAACCAAGCCAACCTATGGTTGCAAAACCAAAATAACCTGCAAGAGTAAAGCCAAGAAAGAAAACTGAGAAAAGGCCAGAGAAAATTGAAATGCTTGATACACCAACTCTCCCACCTGCACAGAAAAAATCAAAGGCTGTCAAAGATGCAAAATAGGAACAAGTTGTCAGCAAATAGGGAACCAAAAGAATAACTAGAAGCCAAGTAGTGGTTTTGAAAAGAAATACAATTGCTATAGAAGACAGTCTAGTAACAAAGGGGAATCTAGAGGATACTCTTCATGCCATTGACATAGAGGAAACACCTATTGTCCAAGCTGAATTTAGTGGGCAAGATGAGAAAATGTTGAAAAAGGCCAAGTCTACATAGAGATTAGAGTTTGAGGGGGAATATGCAGGTTTCATTTTTCAAGAAAGAAAGCTTATGACAAGGCATGCTAGGAAATTAATGGAAGGAAAAAAAGAAGTTCAAGAACCCACTAAGATAGATAAATAACCTAAAGAGATTATTGATCTCTCATCACCCCCAATCAAGGATACAATCAGCAAATTAAAAAGGGGAAAAGAGAAAGTGATACAGAGAACAGAGTTTCAGCGCCTTGAGGAAAAGTTTAAGTTGGAAAATCAAGAAATTGTTGTCATGAGAAAGAGAGCTAGAAAACACAGTGTCAAGAAAGTATAGTTTAAAAGGATGAAGGTAGTGTGGGAAGGAAAATTTGATTCTATTTCTAAAACTTTAGACAATACAGAACAACCCTTCAAGTGGACAATTCCAACAATAAAAGAAGCTATGTTTGTCAGAATAATAAACACCCATCTGAGAGCTACTAACAAAAGACTTAAAGATCAAGTGAAGGATTTATAGGAATAGCCAGAGTTAATTCATGATGAGCTACAGAGCAAAGGCATTAAAATGACAGTCATTGAAGAACCAATACGCCAACCAATTGTAAATGAAGAAGAAATGCCTCAAAGAAGCTAAAATGAGGTTAGTTTATGGTTTGTATGGTTTGCAGATGATGAGGACAAGTTATATTTTGATTTTTTGGGAAACCACAGTTTTCATTTGACAAATTTTATGAAAAATCTGCAACTCAGCAGTTTCGTAGCGCCTCCAGGCTTAAAAAGCATAAAAGCGCTACGAAACTGTTGTAGTTGCCTTTTTTGCTTCTTTTGATCAGCATTTGAGGTGCTAAAGGTTGAGTTAAGAGCTGAAATTTCTATGAAAGATGTGTTTAAGGATGATTAAAATGATGCAAGAGGAAAGAGTCAATTTTTTGGAGGACAAAGACTTGTAATGGCAGCACTACAAAAATCACTACGAAACTGTTGTATTTTCGTAGTGCAATACATCACATCCTTTTGAGCAGTTTTTGAAGCCGTTTTTAGACAGTTGGAGGCTAGGAAAGAGTTATGGGACATGTTAGGCCAACTTTCAACATCCAAGGGCCACTAAATGAATATTAAATGATAGTCAGAATGTTCAAAGAAGGAAAAAGATCCTATGCCTAAAAAACAGGGTATTGTTTCCTATTTTTGTGTATGTTAGCTAAGTGGTCATGAAGAACTAAATGCCATTATCCAAATTCGACCATGTGATGATGCACTCGTAAATGATATAATTTCAAATAGATAAGGTTGTTATAGATAGTATTAAGGAGTTTGAGTCCTTTTTGAAATAGGACTCTCATGTAGGATAGGTGTCTTTTTGTAATAAATTTCATGTCTTATGGTTATGCAAGGTGTTAGTGGACAAAAATTCGATGTATCTAACCTAGAGCCAGATCATCTAGGGATGTCAGAGGTAGGACATTTTTGGCAAAACTGAGTTTGTTGTAAATTGACTATTTTCAGCTAATACAAAGATCTTCTACTTGACCAACTTGAGATTTTTAAGGAGTTTTTAGTGTTTTCTTATCCTATTTCTATTTCTTATATATCTCATTTGCAGTGGTGTTCATATATATTACTAAATATTCATCTATAATATGCTCTGACTTCCTTTATAAGTGAACTGACTGTGATCGAATTAATGTGAAATATGTGAAAACTGAGATATCCAAGGTTGAAATCCCCGTAGTTGTGACCTAATTTATGGATAGTAGTTATGTGTTAGGTGGGTTGTTGTGTTCGTCTAGGATATATATATATATATATTATTGTAGAAATGGTAAAAGTGGGTGAAAATAAAATTAATTAATTTCATATAAATAGGTAAATATATGAAAACAACATTAAATTAATTAAATAAGTTTCTGGGTTATTTTCGTGTGGGTAAATTAAATGGAAATAATTTAGGAAATGTGGTTCACTAAATTATTTTTTATGTTGAAAGTGGATTAAATTGTGTGAAACCCATCCTATATGGTGTATTTCTATTAATCTAGGAGTGCATGACCCCTTTCCCACACCATTAACCAACTAAGTATTGGAAAATGTGGGAGGAAAGGAGGCTTATTCTCTCACAGATGGATTTTCAGGTTACCATAAGATCTAAGTTGTGCCAGAAGATAGACATAAGACAACTTTTGCCATAGACTGGGGTTTCTACCAGTATATTGTGATGCCATTTGGTTTGAATAATGCTCCTACCATATTTTATAGAGTTGTAGTCAAAACATTCAAGGAGTATATACACAAATTTTTGGATGTTTACATTGATGATTGCATAGTATTTGGGTTGCTAAAGAAGTGTGTTTCAAAATTGAGGTTGGTGTTGGATACATATAGACAGTATTAGATATTGTTGAATTTGAAGAAGTGCATATTTTATATACCTTTTGGTATAATAATGGAGCATGTTTTTTGTAAGCAGGGATTGATGGTAGATCATGTGAAGATTGTTGCTATTGTGAACTTGGAGCCACCTAAGATAGTGAATGAACTACGCGTTACACTTGCACACACTAGGTACTACATAAATTTTATAAAGGCATAAGCGCAAATAAATGTGCCAATGGAGAAGCTACTGAAGAAAGATGTTACTTTTCACTAGGATGAAGAATGCTAAAATAGCCTAGACATACTGAAGGAAAAGGTGTTGATTGTGCCTATTCTAGTTTTCCTTGACTGGAATAAGGAATTTCATGTACATGTCGATGCCTCTTACATAGCATTGGGTACAATATTTTCATATCTAGGCGAAGGATAAATTAATCACACCATATATTTTTCAAGTAGAAAATTTTCCTAAGCAGAGAATAACTATTCTACGACACAAAGGGAGGGGTTGGCTATGGTTTATGCATTACAGAAGTTTAGGAATTATTTATATGAAGCGCACTTCAAGATTTTCACTAATCACTCCATGCTAAAATATTTGTTGAATAAGCTTCTTTTAGGAGTAAATATTTGTCGATGGTTGTTGTTGTTTCAGGAGTACAACTTTGAAGTTATAGTCAAGCCAGGAAGATTGAATGTTGGTTCAAATCATCTATCAAGGATAAAAACTGATGAAGAGCTGACAAGAATTCAAGAGAATGTGCCTGATGTGCAGTTGTTCACAATCAAGGTTTCAGATCATCACTTCACAGATATTATTTTGTTTTTGACCACTGGGATGGCACTTGCGGAGTACACTACACAACATAAGGAGCTGGTAGTAAAGGAATATGATTTTTCATTGATTTTAGGAAATTTATACTAAAGGGACCAAATTAAATACTGTGTAAATATGTCTCTTTTCATGAAAGGCAGAGTATTTTTTTAGAAGCTCATGGAGGAGTTGCAGGAGGACATTATGCAGGAAAGGCCACTGCGCAGAATATTTTGAGAGCTGGGTCATGGTGGCCCACAATGCATAAGGATGCAAAGGATTTTTTTTGAGCTTGTGATCCATGTCAAATAATAGGAAGACCCTCTCGGAAAGATGAAATTCCATTAAATCCATAGTTAATGTTGCAAAAATTTGATACGTGGAATATTGATTTTGTTGAAGCTATCAATCCACCAGGAAAAAATATTGGCGCAAGGTATATAATCAATGCAACATATTATTTAATGAGGTGGGATGAGGCAAATCCAGTAAAGTATTGTAGCATAGATACCACCATGAATTTCATATTTGAGTATACTCTGTCCATATTTGGGTGTCCAAATATCTTAATGAGTGACAGGGTTCACATTTCTTGCATAAGACTATCGAGGTGATGACTGAAGAATCTCAAGTGTACCATTGGAAAATTACACCATAACATCCTCATGCAAATGGAACAGTCGAATCTTTCAATATTATTTTTTAGAATGCACTCACAAAGGTGTGAAATATGAACAAAAATGATTGGATCTGAGAATTCCAGTGATGTTGTGGGCATATCGGACAACATGCAATAAATTGACAGGACATATACCTTTTAGGTTGGTTTATGGAGAAGAAGAAATCATGCCTATGGAGTATATTGTTCCCATATTGAGAATTGTAGCTTTCACATATATGGAATACTGCGATACAATGGAGGAAAGGATGGAACAATTTCTTTCTCTTGAAGAAGACATGTTTATTGCAAGTTATCATCAACAAGTGAAAAAATCAAGGGAGAAATATTGGCATGAAAGTCACATCAAGAAGAAGACATTCAAGGAAGGAGATATTTTACTATTGTATGATATAAACTTCACGAAATTCCCAGGAAAGTTTCAAACACATTATTCAGGACCATATATCATCAGGCACGTCTCTGAGGGAAGTGCAGTTAAGCTCGCGAATTTGGATGGTCAGCTAATGCCAGGATGAGTGAATCGTAGCATATTGAAGATATATAGGGACAAATCTATCCCTAGAGCCTCGCACTAAATAATCAAAAATGAAAAGTCTTAGTGCTAGCTATAGTTACAATTCAGCTATACACTATAAAATACTCTTGAGAAAGGGGCTTCGTTGAAGAAGGAGAATTGTGTGATAGTCAAGAGTATGTAGGTGTCTAGAAAAGCTGCCCCGAAGGAAAATTACTACGCAAGGTTCAAGAGAGTGTTGAAGTTTGAAGGAACTATGACGAGAGAGTAATCACTAAGACATAAGGAAGGTTCGTCAAATTTCACCCGAAATATAAAAATTGGAAAGAAAAACTTGACGTGAAAGGGAAGTTTCCGTTAAAAGAAATAGGGGAAGCGCATTTATTGAGCACAACTGGTCGAATATACAACTATATTTGCATTAAATATGCCAAATATGAAAGAAATCATGGGGTCCAAAATTCAAATTTGTTATAAAATCAAGGTTTCGCTCCACATTTTGACACTTTGCTTCCTGAGCATTCGAATTATGAATTTGTTCCTAAGTGAGAACAAAGTGATTTGTTGTATGTTTGGGAAGAGCCGGGAAGAAATTTCTAGAGAGTTTCTAAGAAGTGGATTAACATGAATCATGAGAGCTACACCACCACCTGTCACAAGTCTGAGGTTTCTGCATAAGCAACCAACTACAAAAGAATCACAACCAAAGAAAAAGTAGGTCAAGAGATTAGTTGTATCCCCTAGAGTGATACAGTCTCCAAGGAAGAAAATTTCCAAGAAACATCAGAGTAAGCGGTGAAAATACAAGTAGAATAAACCCATGGAAATCTAGGAGAGTGAGGAATAAATTGAAGCATATATTCCAAAATACATTGCAGTAGAATATGTAGAGCTGATCTCTAGGCTCCCATCATATGTACCACCCTGTAAGCCAGATGCTAAATCCCTGAAAGACATAGATACTACGAATTTAGGTGTATTCACACCACTAATACTTGAAGAAGTACCTTTTTAAGGAGAACGATTAGTGAAAGTGCCGCATATAAAGATGGAGGACTGGGATTTTAACGATAAAAGAAATATCCCCAATTTGAGCCTAGTAGATACCCGCACTAGGTTCATTACCCAGAGAACAAAGTCATTATATTGGAGCCACACAAGTGGTCCACAGGAATACAAAAAGAAGGGTTGTTAAACATGTTGAACGTTATGCCTTCCCTACCAGGGAAAGAACCCCACTAAGGAGTTCATAGGAAAGAGTTAGGACAAGGTCGTCGCTGACAAAGTGAAGAATAAGTATGGCATGTTAAACAAGTCGAGGGGCTATGAAATTATCTCCATAAATGACCCAGTAGTGCACTTCTCTATGCACATCCTCCAAAGAAAGATAATGCACAAATTTTTCACAAATGAAGTACTAAAAGTCATGGTCTCTTTGGCTATGCAGTGAAATAAAGGGGTCTAATATAACTCAACTGAATACCTATGAAAATAATTTCTAGAATATTTTCATGAAGCACAAGAGGAAGGGAATACATTCCAGTACACATGGTTGTTGTTTCTCATTGCATTAATGGCATGGAAGGAACCTGAGGATTTAGAGGTCCCTACTGTTGAGTCAGATGTGTGTGAGGCTATGAGGTACACCTCGGTCTGGTTTTCCAGGGAACCAAAGTGTGCAATGGAGAATAAGAATATCTAGGTAGTGATGGAGATGGATCTGAGCACAGTGATGAGTCAACATCCCAGGTTTTCACCTAATTTGTTTGAATATTATCGGGGAGTTGTAGATTTTAAAGCCGATTTTCACAGTGTACATCAAGGCACGAAAGGATCTAGATGTAGTACGATACCCTTTTCCGTACTTGGTTACTGAAATTCACATTTTGAAATTCACTAGGAACTTTCCAATAGACTGGCTAGCTCCATCCATTGGAGGTACTGAGACAAGACATGCAAGAACTAGTGGCAAAGATAGACAAGATAGAAAAGACACAAAAAAAGAAATAGAGAAGTATGGCGAAGAAACTAGAGGCACATAGCAGGGTGGCCATGACCCTCAAAGTGACATATAATAGGAGTCCCCATTTATTCTGAATAAAATGGTCCCTACTACATTTATGCCAGTTGCACGGAAGAAGAACAAGGCAGATAGATCCACGCGCACAGAGCCAATGACCCTGACTGAAGGGGACATTGATGAAATTAGTGATAAGGTGTTGAATATCATAGAAGATGCATGGAATGGGACTAAATATAAATAAAAAGAAGTGCTGGCATAATTGCAACAAGGCATACAGGAGCTTAAGTTGTTGGAATAGAAAAAAGTCACAGCAACAACTAGCCATTCAATCACCAGAAACAAGCCAGAAGGCGCATCCAAAGTGCTTATTGGAAACAAATTTGAGTATTTGTATTTTGTAGGTACATGAAGGATCACTTCAGTTCAGCATAGCCTAAGACAAGCAACACGTCAAATTATTGGAAATCATCTAGATGAACCTCGCCACGCTCCCCACCCCAACACTACATCAATTTCATCATGAGTTCGTCGAAGAACTAAAGGGGCAAGAACAACACATGTTACATGCCAACAAAAAAGTAAAACATGACAACAAAAATATAATGAAGGAACTGGATCGGATAATCAAGGAGAGGGATGAGGAGTGGTAGCAACACAAGCAACTGGAGGATGCCATAGGCAAGACTTGCAACGAATTTCCAAACATAAAGGTTCGCGTAGAGGAGGCCTTGGTAGATAAGGTTGTGAAGCTCTCCCTTGGGATCAAAGAGTCAAATAACAACATGGAAAAGATAATTTTTGAGTACCAGATGCGTATCACTGAGTGTTAGTATGAATCTTAATCGCAAGTGTACGAAAAAATACCACTTTAGCTGTCCATAAAAAATAGCCCTAACAACAAAGATGGCTGCCAATATCTTTAGATCTACAATCACGTGACCAAGATAAATTCTACAAAAATCTAGATCTATGCATTAAAAGACATTAAGAAATAAATAAAAACAAGAGTTTCTCCATGCATCCAATAGACAAGACAAGAATATGTTGAATGAATTTTGTATTAATGGCACCTGGGAGGAAAACATAGAATTATTTTACCAGTTCTCCTTAATGGGATGGGTTCTTGTAAGTCCTGAGCACTTCAGATCTAAAATTGCTCTCTCTTGATGGTGTAGAAAACCCAAACAAAAATGGAACTCAAAGGGAGCTCAGAAGAAAAAGATAGAAAAATATGACAATGATGGTGGATCAAAGTCAGACCAAAAGTATAGATACAGAGTGATCTTTAGGCAAGAAAAGGTAGTGAATGAATGGAAAAAACCTTCTATTTATAACAAAATATTGAGTTAGTCTAGATATTGGTGCATAATTAAAATATTATTAGCCAAATCAAGATCCAAGTTTTATGGAATATTTTATTATATTTGTGGGAGGGAAAAAGAATTTGACTTGGGTCAAATCCCTTTATTTGTAAATAATAAATAAATAAATGATTTATTTATTATTTTAAGGATGTGGTTGAGTAATAATCAAATAAATAATGATTTATTTCATTACTTATCTAATAATTATTCCTAGAAAAAAATAAGATAAATAATAATTTATCTAATTATTTTTCCTGTTTTGGGTTAAATATGACCAGGAATATTAACTAAACTGTTTTTTAACTAATTATTCCTTGAGGAAAATAAAAAAAATGTGGATTTATTTAATATTTCCTCATGGGGTTTCCTGTTTATACCATAGACAACTTAATAAAGGTGGTTTACTAAGTTATTTTTCATAATGAAAGCAATTTTACTTAGGTTAAAATTCGTCTTACATGGTGTACTTAGGTCAATCTAATATTAACAGGTTAGATGACCAGAAAATGGTGTAACAGATTTCCCCCCAGCGTGCTAGCATTAGGAGCTAGTCATATGACCGAAGTACGTTGGAAGAACTCAATCACTAGACATCGAAGTGGAAGTCAAAGAGAGAGAAATATGAGGTAGACCGAAGCGCTAAATGACTAGACCCTAAGGAGGAGAGACTTACAGGTGCGACAAGTCTCTTTTATGAGTGAGTACCTGTGCTATAAGCAGCAGGGGAGGCATACCTATGCCCACTGAGATAAATTTAAAAGAATAAAGCATCCAACAAACAAGGTACTGAACAATATAGTACATGCTAGCATGAACATGAGCCAGGTAAAAACATAATAATTAATCCCACATACATATTGTGCCTAGGATAACAGCTAGGACTTGTACAATAATATATGAGTACATGAGATACAAATACAACCCAAGTGCCCCTGTAAGCAGGAAAAGGCTCTAAAAATATGACTGATACATGCAAACAAAAAGACGTTGTAAGCGGCTGACGCTAACATCATCAAATCTATGGAGCTGCATCAAAAGGCTGTAATGAAGAGGTAATCCGGGCATGTGGGGGGCTACCTATATGGCCACCCCCTCATGAGGGCTGAAACATATCACACATGCTCGGGAATCGCCGGTATGAGTTGTTGCATCACTAAACCATCAAGTATATGGATCTCGATCATGCTGAAAGGAGCTGGGGCTAAGAAATAGTCAAGTCAAAGGGAAATAAGAAGCCTCTTTGCCTGATTCGAGGCACCGAACAAGAGTCGAAGCTGGAACCAAGGTACACCACCCTTTAGACCTGTCTTCTGGAATGAATGATCTGATCTCGACAGAAGGAGGTCTGCCATAGGTGAGGAAATAATGGATCCTCAACTAAGGCACAAGAGAAAATAGTAGAGCGATTGACAGACTGACACCAGGTATGATGATGAAATGGGGGGTACTGAGTAGCGGACATACGACTTCCCTTATTAGAGCATAAAGGTCATGGATGACCTGGTAGCGACTGACACAATATCATGAGGGATAGGGGACATTAGGACTGAAGGCCATAATGTGCGGCACACGTGAGGAACCAAGTCAATGAAGGATGGAGGACTATAGTGAGATACAAAGGGAATCGGGATAGACTCCATGAATACGATGATGACTCATCTCAGATGCTCTAAATAAGGGTGACTCAATGATGCTACCACACATAAAAGGTCTAATGGGGACCATAAAAACATGATTACATGATGGCTACTCATGACGAAAATCAACACGAGCAAGGAAAAGTATGAAGGCAAAGTGGTGCCCCAAGTAAAAGTGTTGCAAGTGAAGAAATTCGATTTTGAGGAGTGGTGAAGTGACCCTTCTTAGACGAAATGTGTCCTGGTGAAGTATCAAATCAAAAAAAGCTTACAGATACCCATTTGAGTCTCAACAAGATCTTTCCAACGGTACAGACGGTTTTTCAATATGATCTACGGTTTGGCCGTAGCAGGCGAAAGAAAAATCAAGGGTTTCTCTTTTAATAAGACATTTTCCCTCAAAATTCACTCATTTGCTTGTGGAGCTGTGGTGAATGTAGAGAGGAGAGAAGACCCTAAATCTTGCGGTGATCATAGCAGACAAACCGATTGTTGGAATCGAGATCCATCAGTTGCAGGTAAGATATCTAATCATACTCTTTCATTTCAGTGGATTGAAATTTTAGTTTAGGTCCCCAGAGCTCAGTAATAGACCCCTTTTCCTTTTCACAGCTGGGTCACACTTTTTGGGGCAAAAACTGTGACCTGGGCAGCAATTTTTGGGTAGAAAACTGTGACCTGTCCCAGGATTGGGCCTGAAAAGTGCAACCTGACAGAGAGGGGTTTTTCTATGTTTATTTTTGGCTGAGAACTAGTTTTTTATGTTTGGATACAATCTTTACTATCTGTACACTGAAAAATATGATGGTTTTGTGAAGACATGGAAGAATTATGGATCAACTGGAGAGAGAGAGACCTGGGCACATTACGGTCGGAGATCCGAGTGGATCAGGGTGTCCGTAGTGCATTGGCTGGGTTTGGGGTTCTGAAGTTTATATAGAAACCACTAATGAGAGCTGGAGAGCCCTTGTTGGCCCTAATTCTAGGCTATTGGGATTTGGACCATGAGGTCTTATAGTGCAGGGGCACCTGGTCGAGTTGACGGTCCAGGATATCTATTTCTTGACTGGTCTCCCACCACTTGGGATGGTAGGGAATACTCAGCCAGTGTCACCGTGAGGGAAGAATATCATGGAGTTTGTAGAGAGCCATTTTCGTCTAGGTATCCATGTCAAAGGGACATGGATACCCATCGGGGATCTCGACAGGTTAGACACCCGTGCTATGGCCACAGCAGTGCTGCAGATCCTGGGTAACCAGACACTCCACCACATCACTGGAGGGTAGATGATGCTTGTAGAGAGTTTGTTGAGTGGGACCTATTATGGGTGGGCCCAGATTATGCTAGCATCGTTGAAACGACAGTTGTCACTATGCAAGCGGCAACTAAACCATGACTGTGCATATGGTACGGTGTTGTGATCGCTATTTTTTGAGAATATCCTGACACTTCGACCTCGTATATAGCTCCAGGATGGGGGCCCGAGGGAGCCCAAGATGTGCCAGTGGGGGCGACTAATGTGCAGAGGAGGAGGTGGGGCAGTCGGATGGGTGTTTCGCCCGAGTTCTTTGCTCATTGGGATTAGATGCTATTGGAACAGGGTCTCCTCCAAGCTGCGCAACTGGTAAAATTTTGTATATTTTTTATTATATTTAGTCTAGAATAGGGGTTTTGGGGTGGGTCAAAGCTCCGAAAGCATTGTAACGGGTCAAAGGGTAGACCTAGAGTCCGCAAACCACAATTTGTGGACCATAGGAAAGATTAGGCTAGATTGTTATAAATAGAGGGACATTTTGAATTGTAAGGCAAGAAGATAATGAGATATTGATGCCAATTGTGGCTTAGTAGATCTGTTTGGGTTTTTGGGGAAAGGAATCCTGCTGGCTGTGTGTGCGGAGATCCCAAGTCCTGATGTGTGTGGACCCTACTGCTGTGTGCGCAAGTCAGGTTTGGGTATTGTAAGAAGGAACTGACGGGTTGATGAATGAGAAAGGTTGTTTGAGTAACTGAATGTATGTGTACTGTTTATGCGAATCTGTGATAACTGTTGTATTATGCATATTCTGTGTTAACCTGTGAAATTACTGTGTAAGTGTTTCTACTGCATCTGGATCTGTTCTATTATGTTTTATGCAATGCTGCACTACTATCTTAGAAGTATATAATTTGTTGAGCACAGTAAGTATAGTTGACCTTGCGCACGTGGATGCGAAGGAGACCTATAGATCTGGTTCTAAGATAAGCAATCTGGTCATTATAAAGCTAGACGTAGCTCTGCTTGGCTTACATATCCTCTCTCAGGGTGTGGAAACTTGGTTCCAGTACCCACCCATACTGCTTCGGGTGAGACTTTGACCCGCGCAAGCAGGTCACTGCTGAAAGGGCTAGTAGTATAGGGGTTTGTTAGAAAACGTTAACCTACAAACCTAGGTTAGGACCCCTCGAGCCAACAAATGGTTCCATTGCCAAGATTGGGAGAATTTTGAGAGAGGGATCGGGTAATGACAAGGGAGTACTAGAAGCCTGAAAGGAAGGAAATTGAAGAGTGGTTCGAAAAATCAAATTTAGGAATTTGCGATAAAATAGAATCGCAGCACAAGGTTAACGATGGAAAATTGGAAAAACAGGTAAATTCTCATAGAAAGCTATGAAATTGTCTTTGTGACATTTGAAATTGAGCTTTAGGAGTGGCTTAGTGGACTCCAGGGTTGATCAAGCACCTGGAAAGGACTGATAATACCATCACTCGCATGGTGGATCACTGGGTGGATAGTGTGCTAGGAGGGTTTGTGACAAAATTTTCCATTGATCAGTTCATCTCCTACTCTGAAGTAGAGTGGAGATTCTCTAAAGGTTTCTGGGGCAATTTTCTGAAGACATTACCCTTGTTGATTAGGATATTACTGTGGGGGAAGAGTATTCTATGTAGTCATACCGAGTGAATGACCTCGGATCCAGACGAGAGCATGACACACAGTGGTAAATACTATTGAACCAACCTTGAAGGGGGAAGATATGTCTATAGCCCTCTGCGAGAGATGGTTGTGCAGAGCCCCCTGGCTACACTGCCGTCCAGGCCATGCAAAGGTAAGAGTTTTCCCATACCACCACCTCCGTCAGATAGTGATATGGTTGCGCACCTGAAACTACCTACCTTCAAGGGGGTAGGAGACGAGGATATGGACTAATTTTGGTTTGTTGCAGATTCCATATGGACTGCGCAAAATGTGACAAATGATACGGTGAAGAGAGCACAGCTATCTCTGGAATTCGATGAAAGAGCTTTCGACTGGTATATGTGATACATATCTTAGAACGGGAATGCATCGATTCAAGATATTAAGGACGCTTTGAAACAACAGTTCTGAAAGCCAAAATCTTACTCTTAGTTATTAGCAAATGTGAAAGACTTCAAGCAAGAAGCGTCTGCATCTCTATGGGAGGCTGATTAGCGACTGAAGAGAGTAATCAGGGAAGGAGGATTTGAGTATGATGATAGATAACATACGGAATGGTTCATCGCTATGTTGTTGCCCCACCTGCACACGCCAATGAGTCACCAAATCTTGGAGTCGCAGGAAAAATATGTTGAAGTCGCTATGAAACTAGAAGTTGTGCCTAGAGAAGATACTTCATTAGGAGTACCACAAATTCAGGAGCAGCTCAGAGCTATGCACCTGGAAATTCAGAACCTGCGAAAGGAACTAGGAAAAGGAGCCAGCACAGATCTATAGTGCATATGATGTCGGGTATCTAGGCATATGAATGATTAGTGCCCTCTATTGATAGATTACATGCAGGCAGGAGGACCTAGTCCGATTCGTCCAAGAGCAGGTGGAGAACCCAACCTAGTACGTGCAGGCTCAAATGGGTCAGCATTATGGTGCGATGACTGCCGTATCGTAGGGCTACACGATACAAACCATTACCCCCGACTAGCAGCGTATGTCCCATAATTGAAGCAACAGTGGTGCAGGTTCTGCCGGTCGGTAGGACACAACGAGCATAACTGTCGAACTTATGATCTGATGATAGATCAAGGAAACTTGTATAGGGTACAGTCAGACCCTGCGTCACCTAGATCTCCCGCAAGTTTTGGTGGCTCTCTAGCAAAGGGCAGGGGAGGTTGGGGAGGAAGTGCAGGTTGAGGATGCAGATAGCTAATCTATTATAACTGTGGGGAAGTAGGAAAATTTTTAAGGGAATGCCCAAATCCTACAAGGCAATCCTACAAATATTGCAGACAACTGCACCATGTGATCGAAGATTGCCCAATTTTAATAGCAAATATGCACGAAAAGCAGCTCACCCCTATGCAGAATGTGCAGAGAGTTAAATCTGAGCTAAGGAACATGGACCCAAGTGTGAAAGTCATAACACGTAGTGGGATGGCCACCCGGGGACCAAAGGAAGAGGCTGCTAGGGATCCTCTAATCTGTCAAGAATGATCAAACATGAAAAAGGGACAAGAAACAATGGTCGTAGCTGGCTAGGACTTTGCTCAAGAAGAAGCAGCTACTGTGTAGGTACCGAGACACCCCAAGATAGATGAGGGGGTCAAGCCCTTTCTGCAGGCATGTATGAAGCTGATATGTAACCCAAAGGCTGGAGAAAACCTTCAGGCATCAATTAATAGCTGCGCAGCGCGGCCCGATCCAATCGCAGGGGCCAAGGATGTACACAAACTATATAGGTATAAAAAATGCACCGGAAGAGAAATGTGGATGACAACGCAGATTCATGACTACAAGATGGATCAGGTTATTTTGGACCTTGGATTAGATGCAAACGTGTTACCTAAACAAACATGGCAATGAATGGGAGAACCTAAGTTGGAATGGTCCACCATCCGGCTGCACATGGAAAATCAACAGAAGATCATCCCTCTGGGAAGGCTGCCAAAAATCATGGTAGATATTGCAGGAGTAAAGGCCCAAGCTGACTTTGACGTAATAGAAATCGTAGAAGATGCGAACCCCTACCTTGCGATCCTAGGACTGGACTGGGCTATAGATATGGGGGGGTGTTATCAATCTCAAAAAGCATAGCATGGTGTTTGAAAATAACGGCACACGAGTAATAGTACCGTTGGATCCCGCGGAAGGCGCACAGTATACAGAGCCAGCGCGAGATGAGGAGGAAGTGGATCACATTTACAAGTTGACTACGCAGGACGAAGATTGGATTAACCCCATGACAGAAGGAGTAATCTACTGTGAAAAAGATAGTGAATGATTTTTTGACTCCGATGGGGAAGTAGAGAATTGGCAAGGCTGGTTGCATGAGGTTTCGGTGCTGCGATGTCTTCGGGTCACAAGGAACTTCTGATGCATCTCCTCCGAGGTAAGAGACCTGCCCTACTTTGGGGATTTGGGTAACATTAAGGAATTTTTACGTGCATTCGAAGCAGAAGTTCCCAAGGGATGCAAGCTATGGGCCCTTAAGCTAGCCCTGCACGGAACACCTGCACGCTGGTGGGATACGCATGGGAAGGTATTCCGCGATTGGGAGGAATGTTGGGATAAGATGATCCTATGATTTGAAGCTCCAACTAGGAGACGGATCCAAAATTTCCTTAGGTCAGAAGACCCACGCAGATATTTGCTCACATGGGAAATGTAGTGGTGTGAAAGAACCCCAAAAGAACGGGTCCACATGTTTATCCATGCTCTGGGACTACATATAGCTGCATGCTATTTAGATGCAGAGCTACATCAATGCACTCACCATTTGGAGACTTTACGGGATGAGTTTCTGCAAACATTTAGGGTGGTGGATGGCACAGGAGCGCTCGACGCAGCTCTGCAGAACAATGACACCTTGACTCAGGGTAGACCATGCCTGTACATTGCATCTGAATCATGGGGAATGCAGGTACCACACATGGTTTAATAATACAGCCTTAGCCCAACAAAAGGAAAGGATGATCCCCGAACTATTCCAAACTCGGCACTAGATCAGATGTGCACAGTTTCCAAGCTATTTAGGCTACACCGGAATCGCATTACAAAACACCCTACTTCGGCTATAATTCGGGATGCGCAAGCAGAATGGATGCTTCATCCAAGTTCGATAGATCCGTGGGAAGGCCATAGGGTGCGAATGATGACATTCAAAACACTGAGCTCTACTAAAAAGGGAATATTACCATTACGGAAAACAGGCGGCTGACAATTAATGCGGTAATTTATTGTGAATTTTTACCATTTGCTTGATGGTAAGTTCCAAGCTAGATTCACCCTACCGTTGGATAGCCACAGGCACTATAAGGGAGAAAGGATAACTTCGATCAAGGTTCCATATCATCTCTGTAATCTGCATGTATCATTCTGCTACTTGATTTTCTGGACCTTTAGCGTTTTGTTCATACCCAATCAACTCACTTCCACTACCTGTGAGTCTCCAAATTCAAGATCCCCTCCTTACATTAATATGGAAGCCCATAACCCCACGGATGCTTCAACGCTTACCAGTCCAGAGCCTGCGGACATTAGGGGTTCTGGGGATGCCGAAATTGATAAGCTAATTCCCCTCTAGCTCCCTGCAAATAAAATTGACTTCTAACCCTGCGTAGATTTGCGTCAAAGATATATGACAGAAGTTAACGACCCTTCCAAACCTGGGATGATAACAAGCTTCAGCCGGATGGGCTAGGAAATAGCTGTGAAAGATGGTATGCAACTACCGCAGATCACTATGAGAGCTGACATGGTCGAGTCACAGCTAGTCCTGCGAATGAAAGGGCTAACTAACAAGGATACTACATCTCCTCAGGGTACGAAGCAGCACAGGGAACTTGTAAAAGGACCCCGGAAAAAGTAGCATGCCCAATGCCCAGACTATGTTTCAGCGATCACGCTAACTTATGGTGATCTCGAGCAAATCATAGACGCACTTACTCTGGCTACAGAGGATCACTGGGCAGCCATAGAAGCATGAAAAAAGGTCGCAATCGACGCCATGTGGGTTGAATTTTGAGACTTTTTTCCAAGTGCGGTTACGTTGCGCCCTACCAGTAGTATCGGGCTAACTGAAAAAGAAAGTTGTGCTTATTCATTGCCTAACACTGTCCTATTTGGTGCCCACTCTCCAGTGGCTACGGGACTACAATTGGACTTGGTGCAGCTACCCTGCGAGGTGTTACAGGGTTTACACATCGTCGTGCTTCAAGAGATACAACATCGCTACCAGACCACGTAGCAATAGCTTGATGTGGCCATGCCAATAATCACATGACAGACCAAAGATGTCTCCCTTGCTATCTCGCAGATGGCACAGCTCAAAACGGTGGTCCACCAGCTCGACACAGAGGTCCTAGATGAGCTCCCGGCTTCAGCTCCGCTTCGGGCTATAGTAGAAGGCTTGGTTGCAGCACTAAAGGCGTCCCGAACCAAAATACAGACCCTCAATACCAAAATGGACCAACAACTCACTGCATTACAGGCCCAAGTACATCCTGCCACACCTCTGGAGGTGCGAGCATAGCATGCTGCACTGGTAACAGAATCTACAAACATCATTATGGGATAGCTTACTCAGGGTACTCAGTTGCTCGATTTAGCCATGTAGCTCTAGACAGTAGTCCAGTTCAACCCTATTCTTTATAACATCAAACAGGAATTACAACAGAAGGAAGCCACTTTCGATCAGATCGAAGCTACCTTGCCCTCCCTAGTCCCTACGCAGCGTTTGGAAGTCTTGAAGACTAGCAACGCACTCCGAGATACAATTACGGATCTCCAATGAATGATGCATGCCATCACAAAACACTTGAAGCCATGGGCCAACGCCGCCCTCCAGCTATCACAGGATGCCAATGGTGCAATCGAGCGACTCAACCAAGTATTAGAGCAGGTTACCATGACTACTAAAGGACCGACCTCCCAGAAGCTTGTAGACATCACACAGAGTGTTGTCTCTCAGAGTCAAGAAATATTTCCTCCACTGATCACAGCCATCGACGCCCTACGTGTGCGGGTAGAGACCGCACCACGAAAGTGACTCGGGACGAGTCACAAGATTGTGTTGGGGGACTGTTGGAACAGGGTCTCCTGCAAGCTACGCAACTGGTCCAATTTTGTATATTTTTTATTATATTTAGTCTAGCGTAGGGGTTTTGGGTGGGTCAAAGCTCCGAAAGCATTGTAATGAGTCAAAGGGTAGACCTAGAGTCTGCAAACCACAGCTTGTGGACCATAGGAAAGATTAGGCTAGATTGTTATAAATAGATGGAAATTTTGAATTGTAAGGCAAGAAGATATTGAGATCTTGATGCGAATTGTGGTTTAGTAGATCTGTTTGGGTTTTTTTGGAAAGGACTCCTACTGGATGTGTACGTGGAGATCCCAAGTCCTGATGTGTGCGGACCCTGCTGCTCTATGCGCAGGTTGGGTTATGGTATTGTAAGAAGGAACTGACGGGTTGATGAATGGGAAAGGTTGTTTGAGTAACTGAATCTATGTGTACTATTTATACGAATCTATGATAGCTGTTATATTATGCATATTCTTTGTTAAGATACGAAAGTACTTTGTAAGTGTTTCTACTGCATCTGGATCTATTGTGTTATGTTTTATGCAATGCTACACTATTGTCTTGGAAGTATATAACTTGCTGAGCATAGTAAGTATAATTGACCTTGCGCACGTGGATGCAAAGGAGACCTATAGATTTGGTTCTAATATAGGCGATCTGGTCATTATAAAGCTGGAAGCAGCTCTTCTTGTCTTACCTATCCTCTCCCAGGGTACAGAAACCTGGTTCTAAAACCCACCCATACTACTTCGGGTGAGACTTTGACCTGCGCAAGCAAGTCACTGCCGAAAGCGCTAGTAGTATAGGGGTTTGTTGGCAAACCTTAACCTCTGAACCTGGGTCAGGACCCCTCAAGCCAAAAGATGCCATTGTACATAGACGACTATCCCTATAGTGGGATGAGTTATCGTGGGGAGCCAGACTTGCCACTGCCACCTAGTCGAGTATGGGGGCCCGATGGTAAGTGACAAATTGCTAATATTTTATGTGCATTGTAAAGTTTCAGAATATTGTATATGGTACTGATTATTTAACTTTTGGTATGCAGATACAACACCGGTAAAACTGGTCGGGTATATGGGACGACCTACAGTATCAGGAGCTACGGGACCTAGTGGATCAAAGGTGCCACAAAATGAGGATGTAGTAGCCCTCCTGGAGGACATTTTTCATAGATGTGGCAGGCTTCTTACTGGTGTTTTAGAGTGTGGCTGGCAAGACTTAGAGGACTAGTACATAGAGCCATGTATTGGTCTACCCTCAGAGTGGCGAGGGGTCATGCGGCGCATGGCAATGGCTGGACAAGGGATGTGCGATCTATGAGCTATGGGAGCAGAGCCATTGGCTCAGGATCCTCCAGATAGTGATTAGTGTGTAGGGGCAGGTGGTGCCCTCAGTTTTGAGTTTTTGTAACATGCTATGAGCATGTCATATGAATCAGAGTTGATGGAATCTAAAAAAAATTATAGGACACATATTATGGATATACATCATTTTGATGGTTTTATGTTATTTTCTTGTGTTAAATGTGTGTGCTAAATGCCAATATAGAATATTGTTTGAAATGCTAGCTACATAGTGATTTTGTGCTCTAGGTACATGATTGAATGTAATGATTTCAAATTCACACATCAAAAGCCTCACTCATAAATATCTTCTAAAAATTATAGGATTATCCACACAATAAACACCATTTAATTGCATGACAAGAAGCAAGCAATCTAAACGAACATGAAGGTGGAGGATGTGATGGGAGAGGGCATCGGCTAATAAACCTTTCACTCCATCATATTCGGCCTGATTATTGGTGGCAGTACCAATGCATACACCATTCGAGAGAACAAGCGAATGCAAGGGGGTAAAGATGGCACAACTTGCCGAGGCTAGATTTTGGGAGTAGCGACTTGCACCATCGGCATAATCGATATAATATGTGGATGGTAGATCCATATGAAAGGTGCCACAAGTCAATAAATGGGAGGATGATGAACAATGCTGGAAACCTCAGCGCAAAGTAGAAATCGAATGCACACCGTGAGAGGGAGTGATTTGGGTAGGATGTCTACTACTCACATGCTGATGGTTAGGTGGAGTGTGGGAGCTACCAGAGGTTTAGCTTGTGCTCAAGCCATGAGAGTAAACATATACACGGATGGTGCCATCCCGCTTATGGTCAAAAAAGATAAATTCAGGGATGGACAAGGCTTCCATGATGTCATCATCACACTAGAAGATGGAGTGACTAGAGGAAGGGAGACCACATGATGTAGCGAAGCTACCTGACTCATCATCATGAGAAGAAAGTTTCACATGCACATCGTCATGGGGGATGACGGAATAATAAGCATATAAGGGATCTACCAATTTTGGGCCTAGGGTGATTGCTGAAGGGAGGTGAAGCACAACAACAGGGGAAGATGCAGAGGGAGCTTCCACCGAGGGTCTCATGGATAATGATAGGTAGAGGATGCTGGATGTAGGTTCCATCATCTCGACATCAGGAGGGGGAATGTCAATGGGAGCGGGTAAATCCTTAAGCTAGCCTGCAACATACTACGCAAGTATGGGAGAGGCGGATTGGTTCTGTTCAACCTCGTACTCCCAAACTACCTTCAAAGAGGCGCGGTAATGTGTAAGGCGGAGAGAATGGTGGGAATAATGGCCATGGATATCACACAAAGCACAGGGTTGATTGGTGTGAATAGTCTTAGGGTTCTTGGCTACAGACGAGGAAGAAACATAGGCTTCAGGGACTGTAGACTCATGGAATGCAACATTAACCATGGGCTTGATATAGGGCAGTTCAAGACAGTTATGGGTGGCATGGCAGATGACATGACAGAAATCACAAGTCTTTGGAGGCAGAGGAGGAGCAGGGTCATTCGGGGTAGCCTTGTCTTTTGATGCTTACTTGCGAGATTTTCCCTTATTACCTGAAGCTATCGCAACAAGAGAAGGTTCCTGTTGAGGTGGATGAGGCACTGTAGCAGCGGGAGAAGTCATGGGGACCGGTTGAACTGGGGTAAAATCTAGGTAAGGTTTGGGTTGACCAGGCGGGGTAGTGGCTGGGGGATCAAGGTACCAGATAGGAATCCCCAGGGTCAAGTTAGGAAGAGAGAAGGTAGCCATGACAGGTACTGAATACACTCTAGGAGGGCGAGCTAGGAATGGTATCTGACAGGAGAGGTAATGGCCAGGCGGGACGGCTCCAAGATGGTTAAGGCCTATAGGAAGCGTTCCAGGAGGGTAGAAAGGCTCATGGACACCAAATGTGGGTGGAAGGCTAGGAGGAGGGGGTCTAGAAGGCTGAATCGAAGGGCTAGGATTAGGTTGCAAAGGGCGAGGCTACTGAATAGCTGTACCAGGTTGCTTGAGGTAGGCCCGAGATGATTACATTATGCAAACATTAGATGAGTGGGGATCAGAGATAGGAGGAGGAAGACTAGGGAATGTACCAAGAAAATAGAAGTCTTTGTAGACTCCGGGTGATACACTGGTAAAAGATCAACGGTTTGCTTATTGGCCACCGAAGAGATGATGGACTCAAGGGAGGTCTGAGAATTCGGTTCATAATATGTCAACTGGTCAATGGTGACTATCTTTCCATTATGGGGAAAGGACATCTTGCGATGAACCGCAGATGAGACAACAGACATCACATAGGTGTACCTATGACCGAATAGAATTTTTTAATCTAAGAAGGCATCTATGACTTCTACATCAACGCAAACAGTCTTGCCCGCAAGAGTAATAGGACAATTGCGAAATAAGCCAATGGGATGGGAGGCGTGGCCATCCCACGCTTGGAGAGTGATCATGGAAGGAGCCAACTCAGGTGATCCGAGTTGCTTCCAAACCGAAGCAGACATCACACAGGTGGATGCCCCCTCATCAATGATACACCGGGAAACGTTGAAGTTCTGGATCTTGACTGGGATTTGGAAAGTGACGGAAGCAGGGAGAGGAGGATTTTCTGACTAGTCAACATTGAAGATGATCAAATGATCATCTGAAGGATCTACAGTTCCCATGGAAGATGGTAGAGCTTTTCATTATGAAGGGCACGACTAGAGGAGTTCCAACATTGAGATGGAAGCAGGAGATTGTGCCAAATCATCTACTATGCTATATGAATGGGAAGCTTTGCCAAAAGAAACATTTCGGTGTAATGGTCCCTTAGGGATCTTGGTATAAACCTCTACCTTAGGTTGAGGGATATGAAAAGGACCATTAGGTGTCAAAAGAGGCTCTTTAGAACCTGAAGAAGGGGGCTCAAGGATAGACGTAGCGAGAGGCTTGTTGTACTAATGGGACCAAGTCTAAAGGTTGAGGTCTACAGTTATAGTTTGGTCAGAATTCATCATGATAATCTGGTAATCGAAGGTACCAGATGGAAGAAGTTTAGTGGCCACTTGACCTTTAGGTGGTTGGGTAGCCACAAATCCTTGCTGAGGGAAAGGATTAGTAAACACAGTCGACTGACTAGGCATAGCACTGGGAGGGATGGAAGGGGAGGCTTGTTGTCCTTGCAATGTTGCTTGAGACTCCCACATCTGCTTCATCTGTGGTAAAAGATGATAATCATGCATGTAATTACCATAAGAACCACAACAAAAACAAGACTTATTCATGCTTATAGGCTTGTCCTACTTGGTTTGAGTGCCATGTTGCTGGTTAGCAATGTTAGGTGCATTACTTTGAGGATTAGGTCTAGGATTACTGGGAGTAGATTGATTTTGAGTGCCTTTCCTCTTATTTTTGGAAGGAGGAGGATTAGTTGCACCTTGTTGTGCATACACCTGCCCCTGAAGGGGTGGTGGCTGCTATTGCGGGGGTTGAGAAGGCAAGGGAGGGGGAGGTGATAATGCTGGAGGATTTGGAGCACCTGGCTATGGATATGAATAATAAGGAGGTTGGATAACATTGTGGTAAATAGGACGTTGGGCAAAAGGAGGAGGCATGCCATATCCTAGATACATTCTACCTGTAGGGGGGTAAGTTTAGGAGGTGTTGGCCCCTCCTTGAGGAAAGCCATAGCCCATGGGAGGTTGAGTGTATGGATGAGAGAGAGCTCCAATGATACCGTCGGAGGCATGAGATTCCCCCAGTGCGTTGGCACCACCGACTCTAGGAAGATCAGGTAGAACGGTATAAACATAACCCGACTAAGCGTAGATAAAGTCATATTTTAACGCAATTTGGAGAGTGGCTTCTTCTGTTTGAGGGAAATGTGATGCAACATCTTTTCCGATAATAGACAAGAGAGATCTAAGGAACCAGTCCATGTAGACATGGTCTTCGAAGGTAAGGGCTCGACATAGGCTCTTTCTTCTCTTCCATTCTTGGACATGATCGGATAGGTGGGTCGTAAACGATTGACGGAAAGAAGTCAAAATTTAGGTACCAGTTTCATACCAAAGGGGAAGCTAGAAATAAGACAAAAAATCCTGGGAAAGAGTCACAAAGGTGGTATGAGAGGATGAGGCCTGATCAACATACCACTGAGAAGCTTCACCATTAAGCATACGTTGGAACAACCAAAGATGGACAGAGTCATCGGTAATGGAGTTAGACAAACACCACATGTAGAAATATCAAACATGATTTGTAGGATGTTCTCTAGCAAGGCCTTGAAACATGGGGATGTTGGAAGGGAGCTTGTTCGGCATAGCAGGCCAACTAGCATCATGGTGTATAGGGTCATTGATCAATTGGTTAAAATCGGGAAGACTGAGGCATGCCATATAGGGGAGCAAGGGAGAAGCTAGGGTAGTTCCTATTGTGGTCCCACTAGTAGTATTCCGAGCATTAGGGCTAGGGCTACCACCAGCGTTATGTCCTGAACCAGACATGGTGAAGGTGATAGGGGGAGAACCGGGGGCGGAACTAGAAGGGGAACCCAATGAACCAGAAGAGGAGTCGGAGTGTGCACTCGGTGGAGGACTAACTCGAATCCTACGCAGAGGAGTAAGTCTTCCTACCTAAAATTGAGGATGAAGGCCAAGAACTCTCCGGGATTAAAGCCTTGGTGGTGCAATGGTGATGGCACAAACACAACACAAAGGGAAGAGAGACCAACAAGGGCAGAGAGGTGTAGGATCAACTGATTACAATGTCAAAAAAAGGGTAGAGAGGTGCAGGATCAATTGATTTCAATATTTTAAAGTTTTTTCTTGGAGGTGTTAACCAAGATCTTCTTCACTTAGGGTGTGTGTGATAAATGTGTAAATTTTAATTTTTAAACACAGGCGTTGTAGAGAAAAAGAAAAAGTGTGATGTATAACTGTAAATAAACCTGCAAAAAACAGTATATGAAACTAAAATAACAGAAAATAAACAACTAATAATGCAATAATCTAAACCCAAAGAGGCAGGCCTCTCAACAAGTAGTCTGTAGGTGGGAAAAAAACTAGTCAAAACACACCAAAATAGCCAATAGATCTAAGGTCAGGAGGGACAGGTATCTAAAGGTCATATCTGCTAGAAATAGGTGCAGACAAACAACAAAAAATATGAGGGAATTTTTTTGTAAAAGAGGTGGCGAAAGGCTATAACCTGGAGGGAATCGGAGGGGACCCTAGAGGAAAACCCAAACAAAACTAAATGGAGGTGATTTGGATGGATAAATAACCAATCTGAAGAGGATCTGAAGGTAAGGTATTAGATCTGAAAAATGGTTGAACACTCTGAAAATTTTAGACAACCTGCAGTAGCTAAAACTATTCCACAAAGTGTGAAGGTTACTGAAGCCCTAGAGGGCTAGGTTCCCACTTAGATGAGTAAAACATAACAATTATAGGTCCAAAACGATCAGAGACGGAGGTCAGACAACCTTGCATACAGGCCTAGACAAACCCAGAAAAAAATTCAGAAAAAATCCCGCAAAAAGTCCAGGTCGCAGTTTCTGACCAGATTTCTGTAGAGATCACAGTTTTAAGCCTATTTTATGCACCCTAGAGGTTCAGGTTGCAGGTTTTGGCCCAAAAAGTGCGACCTTCACTTTTGACACTCTCGGATAAGGTTTCAGCAGAATGTGTCATCTTAGTTGCAGCTAATGTCTGTCACCTGCGCAATAGGTTCGAAAATACATGGAAGTAAATTTTTAATGTTTTATGGTTTTATAGGTTAAAAACAACATCAAGAAAATAAAAACAAGAAGTTGAAGAGTAATCCTAGGGTTTGAAGCAACTAGATATGCAGGGATCTGAAAAACGACAACATTCATAATCGTAAACCCATGTGGAGTCGCTATTTGTTAGTATGAATCTTAATCTGAAGTGTACGAAAAAATACCACTTTAGTTGTACATAAAAAACAAACCCAATAGCAAAGATGGCTGCCAATATCTTTAGATATGCAATTAGGTGACCAAGATAAATGCTGCAAAAATCTAGATCTATGCATTAAAAGACATTAAGCAGTAAATAAAAACAAGAGTTTCTCCATGCATCCAATAGACAAGACAAGAATATGTTGAATGAATTTTGTATTAATGGCACTTGGGAGGAAAACATAGAAGGAAGTTACATGTTCCCCTCAATGGGATGGGTTATTGTAAGTCCTCAGCACTTCAGATCTAAAATTCCTCTCTCTTGATGGTGTAGGAAACCTAGACAAAAATGGAACTCAAAGGGAGCTCACAAGCAAAAGATAGAAAAATATGACAATGATGGTGGATCAAAGTCAGACCAAAAGTATAGATCTAGAGTGATCTTTAGGCAACAAAAGGTAGTGAAAGAATGGAAAAACCCTTATATTTATAAGAAAATATTAAGTTAGTCTAGATATTGGTGCATAGTTAAAATATTATTAACCAAATCAAGATCCAACTTTTATTGAATATTTTATTACATTTTTTGGAGGGAAAATTAATTTGACTTGGGTCAAACCCCTTTATTTCTAAATAATAAATAAAAATGATTTATTTATTATTTTAAGGATATGGTTGAGTAATAATCAAACAAATAATGATTTATTTAATTATTTAAGAGTGATTTAGTCAAATTTAACAAGGAATATTATTTAAATAAGGTTTAAATAATTATTCCTAGAAAACAATAAGATAAATAATAATTTATCTAATTAATTTTCCTGTTTTGGGTTAAATATGACCAAGAATATTAAATAAACGGTTGTCTAACTAATTATTCCTTGAGGAAAATCAAACAAATGTGGATTTATTTAATATTTCCTCATGGGGTTTCCTGTTTAGACCATAAACAACTTAGTAAAGGTGGTTTACTAAGTTATCACCGTGAGAATTCTGCCGTGGTAGGAAGAGGCCATGTAGCTCTCTCAGATAGTAGATGGAAAGTTTAAAGAGATCTAATAGAAGAAAAAATACATGCTTTAGAGGATAGTTGGGCCAGCAATAAAGAAGTTTCTCGAAGAGGTGCACTGCAAAGAAAACCAATTTACAAAGTTGATTCAGCCACTTAGAGGCACATATACAAGCATTGCAGATAAGGTTCGAGGCACACTAGCTGAGTGACTCAGTACGAGTCACATGTGAGTGTTTGGGGCCGATTTGGCATGGCCCAACTTCACCCAATTTTGAGTAAAATACACCACATTTTTAGGAAGTGGAGTGCGTGGTCGAGTGAAGATGAATCTACCATGTGGAGGTTTGGGGCTTCAGGGTAGGGCCAAGCCCCTCTTTTTGTAAAGGGTTCGGGTTTATTTGTTAGGTTTTTTTTTGCCATGGTATGTGGAACATGGTATTGTATGTGTATAAAGTAAATTAATTTCAAGTCGAAGTAGCATATATTGTAATTGTTGATGAGTGAAATCTATTGAATATCTTTCTGTTTTGGTTCTTCAGGGAAGGCTCCGTAGCTATGAGCACAGATATCTAGAAGAGTCTACAGCTTTGTGCGCAGACCACTGCAGCTGTGTGCATAGGTCGGAGAAGTGTATGTATTGAAGATATTTATCATAATAAAATAAGAAGAGTTTTGGAAGCATCTCTTTGTTTATATATGTATTTTCTTACTATCTACATAGCAAAGTTATTTGTATGATTTATGTTGTGTTTTGATGATAAAGGTGTACTCTACACGACTATCAATTGATGAATGAAGTGTAATATGTTAAAGTAGATAGATGCATCTGCATAGTTCAGAATAAGCATAAATAAAAGTTTAGCAGTAGATCATCACAGCAATATCCCTATAGATGCAGAAACCTAGCTCTGACATCCCCTAATATTGCGTCGGGTGAGACTGCGATCCATGTTGCAAGTCATTTTCGAAAGGGTCATTAATAGAGAGTTCTTTTGGTATGCAGATAACTTTGAACCTGGGTCAAGCCCAACCCAGCCAACGAATGGTTCCGTTGCTGGGTTAATTCTTTCTCCTTCTCTATTATATTCACTCAACAACAAATTGTAATAATTCTCAATGAAGTTTTCGCGATATTCTCTGTATCATTTTCCATTTCACGTAAACCCATACTTACTTCTTCCAAACATTAATCTGATTGCATTTGTAGTATGCCATTTTCACATAAAATTATTTTAATTCATAGCTTCAGAGAATTTAAATACTTACCTCACGGGCCCTTAAAAAATATTCTCTCAGCTTCGTTGTAAGATACATATGTGTCTATGGTGAACTTGGTAATAAATCCTCACAAGATATTTTCAATCCATGAAGTAGGTTCATATTTCTTAAAACACGTCTTTTTCTCAGTCATCTTTGATAAACATTAATGTTGTTCATTAGAAAAAGTTGCGAATAAAATCTTTTGTTCTGTGAAAATATACCTTTGCAACCAAGGTTCAGTCGACAGTCGCACATTTTTGTTTTCCTAAACTATGAACTCTCGTTCTTTCAGATCTACCCGATATTGTATTTTCTTCCTTGTTGGATGTGACATCCACATATCCCTCAATTAGATCTCAGTCCCAGCAACAGAACCATTTTTCAACTCAAAAGGGTCATAACTAAGGTTCAGAGTTAGATGCACACCAAAAAAACCCTCTATTACTAACCCTTTAGGCAACGACCTGCAGTGCAGATCACAGTCTCACCCATAGAAATATTGGGGGATCTCAGAAGTAGGGTTATGCATCCAAAGATTTAATGGAATGTTGATATACTGCTAAAATTCTAATTGTACGTATTTTGAACTATGTATATGCATCTATATACTTTAAAATTTTACACTTCATTCATCAATTAATACTCGTGTGAACAGTGCCTTTATCATCAAAACACAACATAAATCATATAAATAACTTCATAATTCATATAATAAGAAAATACACATATAAACACAAGGATGCTTCCAAAACTCTTCTTATTTTAGTATGATAAATATCTTCAATACATACACTTATCCAACTTGCGCACATAGTTGCAGGTGGTCTACGCACAAAGCTGCAGACTCTTCCAAGCCTCCATACACACAGCTACAGAGCCTTTCCTTAAGACCCAAAATATACAGATATTCAACATATTGAGCTCATAAAAAATTACAAGATATGTTACTTCTACTTGACATTACATTTATTTATATACATACAATACCATGGTCCACATTCCATGAGCAGACAAAAACTAGAAAATAAACCCTAAACCTTTAAAAAAAGAGGGCCTTTGACCCACGTCTAAGCCCCAAACATTCGTGTGGTAGATTCGTATTCATTGGACTGCACACTTCATTTCCTCAAAATGCAGAGTCTTTGACTAGACCAAGTTGGGCCATGACCAACATCAACGATGATATCTTGAGTCACGGAGCTACATAATTTAGCCTCCCAATTAGCTCCTTCTATGCAATGTATAGTGTAAAACCCCAATCTTCCTTCATGCCTCCTTGAACTATGCAACCATGTAATCCCTAGCCCTCTCTCCCTCCAGAACTACGCACTGGGAAACATCAAGCCTCAATACTACCACCTTGAGCTCCTCAACTACACAGTCATCTTTCCTAGGCCTTCTTGAATTATGCACAACAGATTCTCAAGTCTCAATCCTCCCCCTTGACCTTTAGAACTATGCACTATGAAATCCCTCAGCCAATCTCTCTGTTTAGCACCCAATTCTAACTCAGTCAGTAATTTTCATAAATCATGTTAAACTAGGAGTTTCCATACTGATGTCGTCTCGTCATGAGTGGATTTCAGTTGCATGTACTACATTTTGACATGAAAGTATGATGATGAAGTAGATGAATAAGGATACCATTCTAGAAGACATATATGTAGCTGCAAACACAAATTTATGATTGAATGGAGATGAAGGAACACCATATTATGAAAAAATTTGAAGATCAAGATCATAGTGAAGACACAAATAAGAAGAACATGTACCTTATTTTTAGAAGACACAAAGATAATAGAAAAAATGATTGCTTGAAATTTCCATATCATAATGAAGTCCATGTCATCCATGTCATGTAATTCCTTGTGAAGGTTTTAAGTAAATTTTTATATTAGTCATCATTTTCCACATCATTTTTGGATATGAGTATGTAATTTTCATTGTCTGAGAATGTAATGTAAAGTGGAAATCCAAAATTCATCTATAGAATTTGAAAATTCATGAAGGAGTCAAAATGTCATATGGAAGACGAAGAGTCATGAAGGTAGTCCAAGAGTCACAAGGGAGGTGAAGATTCACCCCATTTTTTATATATACACCCTCATAACTCATGCAAAGAACTTTTCAACTTGGCTCCTTTTACTAGGCATTAGAGAGGTAGATAGCTCTTTTGGAGGAGAAAGTCGTTTCTCTAATGCTCCACTATCAAAGCTAGTGTTTTTAATTGTACCGATATATCTTGGAACATTTTCTTAATAATTAAATTTGGTTGAGCCAACACACTTTCATTTGTATTTTGTGTATGTTGTAAATATTGTATGACTACTCTCTTGTGATTACCACAAAAAAACACACATATATAATAAAATATGGCATCCATGCCTTATTTCCAGAAGGGCTCCAACACCAAATGGTATGAAGTCTAATGGGGATTTTTTTATCAGGGACACCCACTTGCATGTTGGCGGGATCCAAATTTCTCAAATTTCTAGTGCTAGAAGGAGGGCCATCACCTTTATATGGTTGAAAACTCACCACATCCTAAAAATAATACTTTTTCACGAGGTAGTAGCATTCCCATTTCTAATCCATCTCATACTCTTGCGAAAGAAGAAATTGCTCAGTCTAGTCTAGGAAAAGCCTTTGAGGTTACTTATGATCAACTCTGGACTATTCGAACCATCACTTATCTCTTTTCAAGAGCTCTTGGTTTACTCCATGTTCTTGTTATTCAAACTCATAAGCTTATAAAGAGAGAAACAAATCCTAGTGGCATATTGGTTTCTTTGGTGGAAGATTTGGTTGTCACAGCCATTAAAGAGTTGGTTGTCATACAGAAAATCAAGGGGAAATTCCATCCATTGAGGAGAATCCAGGTAGTGAAGGGGAAGATTTTTATTTTTCTGAAGAGGAACATCCTGATTATGATGCACTTTTCAATGGTGAAGGAGAATCTTATTCAGATTCAGAAGAAGAGGAGGAGGAAAGAGATGAAGACGTGGTTGATGCATAGATGGATTAGATGTCCCAACGACCACTCCCTCTTCCAAATAATATTCATAAGATCCAAAACATCCAAAAGATATTGTTGTCAAAGTTTGGTCCTGATAAGAAGAATAATTTTGAAGACCATCTAGATGATTTCTACATGCATTTACAGATGCTTGAGGTATGTTTCGATGATGTATCTTGTAGACTCTTTCCATAAAGTTTCAAAGGTAGAGTGTATATATGGTGTCACATTATGTTAGAGAATTCAATCCATAGCTGGAGGAATTTTAAGAAGCTAATTTTGGAAAAAAATTCTGACGATAAGACTCCCACCATGTTATAAAAATAACTTATGAACCTCAAAATGGGGGACAAAGAAAGAGTTAAATATTTTAGCCAAATATTCACTTGTTTGTTGAACAAGTTCCCCATTGATGTACATCCACACTATGACATCAATAAGGATTATTATAAAACTACCTTTCCAACTAACATTTATGTGTTTTTCAAAGGAGATGCAAAGAATACTTTGGCCTTAAACTTTGTAGAAGCTCTTGCTATTGAAAAATATTTTCATTCTGTTGGAGTCATTGAAAACACCAATTATCCTAAAGACTCCAAGGAATATGGCAAGAAAAACCAAGCCTCTTCTAGCAAAAATAAAGACAAAGACTGTTTCGATATGGAAATATTGACCAAGTGTGTAGAAATTACTCAAAATTTGCAATTTCTAGTGAAATCTAACTCAAATAAATCGACCCAAAAATCTTCTGATAAATTTTGCAAAAGGAAAATTGACAATAGAAACATATGAAATCAATCAATCACAATGAAAGATTTTTATTTTTTTTGGGGGAACCCAGCTCGGAAAAACCCCTAGTTTTCTTGTATTATATCATATGAGAATAGTGATCTATTATAATGATTATTTTAATGCTTGAAGCTCAATTTTAACTGCAATACTAATACCCTCCTTAGTCTAATCTGTCCAATGCTTAGCCAAAATAGGCCTCCTAGTTCATACTATTTCCTTGCACAATTCCTACTCCTAAATAATGGGAATCTTATATTTACTTGTGAAATTCCTACTTCCAAAATATAGAGAAGCTCATATTTCCTTGCGCAATTCCTGAGGAAATTATCTCACCTAACACATGCAAACATTTTATACTCACTTGTATACAATAATGATTATAATATATGTTTCCTCTCCAACTTCTCTAATAAATTTCAAATGCATGCATGAATAGGGAAATTTTTAGTAAATTGACTAGTCAACTAAGAGACTTATGAGTTAAAAATAGTTACAACTACTCAAGTGAACTCATACTAACTTTATTATAGACTAGAGCTCTGATAACTGAGTTTCACTAAACATAAATCTAGTAGATTGCTATATCTTAGCTATCAACCCATGTACAACTTTACTTCTTTCCCAAAAACTCAAACTCACTGGCTTAACTAAGTGATTTGGACATGTCACTCTTGCTAATTGGAACTCAAGTCATCTTGTCGAAGTGGAAATTTAATTTCTCCATTTGACTAAGGCACAAGTCAAATGAAGCCTTTTTTTACTACAATTTAACACTCCCTCTTAGCAAGAAAAGGGTTCTACACAACCCTAAACCTGCTCCTTTGGAGCTCAAACTTACCTCTTTATAAATCCTTAGTTAATATGTTTGAATCTTTCTCCTCTGTACAAATGTAATGTAATACAACTAACACTCACTCTCATTGTTTCCTTTTCTAATACAACAACTGCAACTAAGAAGCATCCAAATATTGAATCAATTGTATCTATGCTAAAAATTTCTCCCAAGATCTTACTGCATCAATTATCACTGGTCCTTCTTCTAGTGAATATTGTGGGCCCCTGTAATAAGGGTAATGATCCATGAGAAGAGTATACAACAACTATTGTTTCTCTCTTATGGACCCTGCCCAAATATTTGCAACTTTGTGACTAAGTCTCTACATCGCTCCACCTTAATCGTGGAGTTATAGCTCCATACATCGTGGAAGGTTAAACTATCTTGTAGATATTGTTAACTCGAACACCAATTTGTTTTACATGTCTAGTAGAAACATGCTTCAGATAAGCCTTCCCTCTATTGAACACCACATCATATCCTTTATCTTCAATTAAAACTATAGAAAATATATTTTTCTTCATACGAGGCAGAAACATTACATTCTTTAGGTTAATATAAGAGTTTAAATCCCTCTTAATGGTGACAGTACCAATCCCTTTGGTATTATATCTCTTGTCATATTCAAGATCTATGTGTAATTGTAGGTCCTTCTCCTTTAAGTTGTTTAATAACTCCTTATTTATTGTCATATTAAATGAAGCACTAGAGTCTAAGTACTGTTGAGCCTCAAAATTGTGCTTTCCTTCACCTCATTTTACCTCATTTTCCCTTGTCCATTTCTATCTTAAACCCAATTGATCAATAAATATAGTTAAAATCACTTCTAGAATGATTTACATAACTGACTTGTTGAATTTTGTGATTTTTGCCATTGTTAAGCATTTTGACCGGAACTAGCTGCAGAATGCAGACATTCCGTAGCTAACCGGCGATTCTGCAGCTGCCTTCATGTTTGAGTATGTTCCAGGTGGCCTCTTGAGAAAAACTGCAATGGGCATGATCCACGTCCTATCTACATGGTTCGTTGCTCATCATGGAGGAAGAAATGAATTCTGGGTATGGTTTTGAACGTGGGGAACACATTTATGAAGGAAGACTCCTATTAGGACTGTCTCAGTCCAGATGTCTTTTCTTCTTCACGCAGCCACTTCAAAGACTCCTAACGTGATTCGGATAAGGAAAGACATTGTTCCTAAATTGTTGTAATTATTGTTACGTGCATTTGCTTTATAAACTCTTGGGAGACCGAGAGCTGTGTTGGAGATTTTATGTTAGATTTGCTGCTAGATTTTGTTTAAACTCTGTGTTACGTCCTTGAAGACACAAAGTGTTATGTTCAAACTATTGCATCGTTAATGGAGCAGACAAAGTTATTTTGAAGGCGTGATTTAATTTGGAGTTGAATGCCGTCAAGTGGTAGAGGGCCCCTGCCTCTTGCACGGATTTCTTTTGCGTAAATTAGATAAGTTTTCCTAGCTACCTTTACGTTTTGCATTTGAATTGGTAGTTGTTTTGTTTTAGCTACTGTAGTCGTATTCATTCTAGCTCTTCCACAATAAGACACTCTTCCAACAGATTATAATGACGAATGTTGAATGACTATGGTATTGTAGGATTAGGAGTTGAATTTATAGTTGTTTTAACTAGCTACTGTAGTTATATTCATTCCAGCTCTTCCACAAGAAGACACTCTTCCAACAAATTATAATGATGAATGATGAATAGCTATGGTATTGTAGGATTTAGTTGTAGTTTTTGCTATTCATTATCACAGTTACACTTGTTCTAATCACTCTTCCACAAGAAGAAACTCTTCCAAGACATCCTTAAGAAGTTCAAGACATGACCATGATAATGAATGATTTAGTTGTGTGTTTGTACTAAGTATCATCTCTGTTCTTGCTCTTAAACGCTTGCCCAAGACATCATAATGACGAGTAGAGTATGGATGTAATAACTTAGTTTTTTTCATTTGCTTTCAGTCTATTTGCTTGTAATTGCATCCAAGTACACAGTCAGAATTGTTCTACCTCTTCCAAAAGAAGGAACTCTTCCAAAATATCACTAATGATGAACAAACAGATTGTGTAACTTCATAGAATAATGCATGTTAGTATAGTTAGAATGCTCCGGAGTTTCATTGCATTTAATTCATGTTCAGTTACTTTGTTTCAAGTTTGATGATGACTTATAGTTCAACATTGTTCTAGTTTAGTGGCATTTTAGGTTCATTCTTAGATTAACTCATTGCACTTGCATCTCATATTCAAATTGTCATCCATTGCACAATAGATTACTTTAGTTGTTAGGATTAACAAGACAGCCTTCATTATTCACAAACATCTTCTTGTTCTAAAATCTACAAATAATCTATAGCCATAGGGACAGAAGACAACATCACTATAAGGTCTGAAATATCTCTGCAATTTCCTTATCATTTTATAAACAGAGCTCTTCCTCAAAAGAACTACTTTGAACAAGAAACCAATAACTCTTTGAGTATAGGTTCTGTGACATTCAATTAAATTGCAGAATAGAAATAGGAAATAATCATAGAATAGAAGAGCTTAGGACAGAGTATTGCATCATTAGTGTTTAACTGTTTAGTTAGAGGATTTGCATATTTAGTGATTATTTCTCAAGTTTAGTTTGTGTCATTTGCCTAAAAAGTCATTATCAAGCTTTTGCTTTTATTTAGTCATAGTTTAGATTCTGCTTCAGTGTTTCCAATTGCATTTGCCATTCCATATATTAGGCTTAACTCTGTTTTGACCACCAAACCTTTCCATTAGTTTTCTAGACATTTCCATTGTGAACATAAAAATCCCCGAAAGACCAAAAACATCATAAATCATCACAAAAGACCAAAAACATCACAAAACACCACATACAACGCATTAGGAAACAAGCACCTAGGTACATATGGTACACTTCACTTCAGCAGTTTACAAATCCTGGTTGACAATTACATGAGCTCAGTTTAGGAGACTAGATTGAGACCCAACATTTTGGCGCCGTTGCCGGGGAAGTGAAAACTAGGTAACCTTTGTTTCTTAGCATCCAAAAACAATTTTATGCGTAGGGAGAGAGATTCAAGGGGAAGATTTATAAGCAGCAGAGGCAAAAGTTTGATATCTAGAACACCACTTGTTTCATCCAGATCCAGAACTAGTACACCTTCAACTCAAACCCATCTTCCATCCTTTACTGATCCTGGACTTCTAAAAGATCTAAGGTCACCTATTCCATCAGAGAAACCTTCCACTTCATCCACTGAACCTGCCATAGAAGAAGATCTAAAAAATCCTGTTAGGGACACAAACCTTTCTACTTCCACAGGAGAGTCAACCATGGCAGAAGAAGGAGGAGGAGGAGTTGTTAATGGAGAACACACATTATTTGGAGGAGGTAGAGGTAGAGGTAGAGGAGAAGGAGGAAGAGGAGAAGGAGGTAGAGGTGTAGATGGAGGAAGAGGTAGAATAGGAAGCTCTTTTGGGTTCCCTATACTTGATGAAGAAACCAATACAACCATGAAAAATATTTCACCCTCTGTCCTTCCAAACTTCTATGGACTTAAAACTGAAGATCCTGAAACCTTCTTATTCGAATTTGAAGTGCTTTGTAGAACTTATGACTACTTACAAGATGCTCAAAAATTTAAATTATTTCCTTCAACTTTGAAGGGAGCAGCATTGAAGTGGTTTATGAGTCTAATCAGTAGTTCTATTAGAACATGGGAAGACATGAAACAAGCATTTCTAGAAAGATACTTGGATTATTGTATGCCGGTTAATCATAAGGAAGAAGTGTTCAAGATGTTACAAAAAGAAGATGAAAACTTAGAAGATTTGTTGGAAAGATTTAATTACAACATAAAAAGGGCAAAAAAGGAAAACCTAGATCAAGACACCTTAAAAGCTCTTTTGTTGAAAACAATTAGGGATGAATGGTTGGATATTCTTAACATGATGGGAAAAGGGGATATATCACAACTTACATTACCTGAAATATCTGAGTTATGTATCAACCTTTCCAGAGGGAAATCCAAAACTGTCAAAGGTCCAAGAGATCCTGCTCTTGCAAGGGCAAGTAAATCTGCTTCTGGGACGGTAAGTAGATCAGAAATAGGACACATGCTTGATGATTTTAAATCTGACATCTTAGGGAGTCTTAGTGAACAAATAGACACCCTCAAGATACAAAACAAGAAAAAGGCTGAATCTGATGCCTTGGCAATCTTTTGTCCCAAATGTAGGAAGAAACATGCCTTAAGAGAGTGTCCTTTGGATGTAAAAGTTATAGAAACCTGTGTCATTTGTTCTGAGAAACATGAGACCAAGAATTGTCCTTCTCTTCTTGGTCTCAAGGCTGTTTTTCAGGAAGAAACTCCTACAGATTCCACAGAGTCTCTTAATTTTGTATCTAGAAGACCTTGGCAGGGACCTCAGACATAAGGATTCCATGATCAAATGTATAATCAACCTCCACCTTGGAATTCTTGGCAGCAACCTTGGCCCCAATTTCAAAATCAATCTCAAGCTTGGGCACAAGAATCACAAGGTCCCTATGGAAGATACTCTCCATATTATCAGTATCCACCATCCTATCCACCATATCCACATTTTTATCCTCAAAATCCCCAACAAAATTTTCCTCAAAATCTTCAACAAAATTTTCAACAAAATCCTCAACAACATCATCAGAACCAACCACATCAAAATCAACCACTTCCATTACCATTCCCTCAAAAATCTAATCAATTGCCAGCTCAGCCCATACCAAACCCCAATAATAAGAACCCTCAGAATACATATATGATAGAAGGACAACAATTTCCAACTTATTTAATTACTCCTCTAGACCTTAGTGATGTTCAACTTAGGTCTGGAAGGATACTTGAGAAGAGGAAACCTTATGTGATCATACAAGAACAAGATAATTCTGAGGAAGACTCCCTACGGGTTAATAAAAGTCTTGAGGAAGATACATCCTTTCAAGACCAAAACATTGAAAAACTAAAACAAAAAGATCCAATAAATTCAACTCCAGTATTAGAGCAACCATCCACATCTAATTCTATACATCCCTTTCCGGAAAGATTACAAATTGATAAAGGTGTAGAAAAACAAATAATGGTGCCTAATTATGATTTCTTGGATGAATTGAGAAATGTTTGCATTAAAATTCCATTATTGCAAGCCATCAAGGAAATCCCAATTTTAGCCAAAACAATAAAGGAGTTGAGTATGAAGACAACAAGAAAAAGAATAAGAGAAACTAAGAAAATTCAACTGGTAGGACAAATAGCAGACATTATGATGGGTAAGATTACTATTCCAAAGTACCTTGACCCAGGAAATCCAATTGTCAAAATTCACATCAACGGAATTGAAATTCAAAACACACTCATTGATTTAGGAGCAGCAATAAATATCATGAGTAGACAAATCATGGACAAACTGAAACTTCCTAATCTTCTCTTTACACCCACACTATTACAATTAGCAGATAGATCTATGATCAGACCATATGGGGTAATAGAAGACATTCCAGTGTCCCTAGACTCTTGGGAGTACCCTGTGGATTTCATGATCCTAACACCCAAGAATAATCTAGGAGGCCATCCTGTTATACTAGGAAGACCTTGGTTGGCTACAGCTGATGCTTTTATTAGTTGTAGGTCCGGTGATATGTATATTTCTGATGGTAGTTCAACAAAGAAATTCACTTTATATCCTCCAGCTAGGAAAATTATAGATCTAGATGACACTCAATGGAAAGAGGATGAAGAATATTTACAACCACTCTTCACAATTTCAGAAATTAGTGAAGATAATCAAATTTTGAATACTCTAGAAAACTTTGAATCTTCTCCAGAACACAAACAAGAATCATTTCAAGAGGGATCCAATATTGAATTCTTGTCATCTAGGCAGATGTCTCTTCATTCTATGGACAAATTTGGCAGCTCTACAAGTGAAATTTTTCCAGGAAAAACCTTGAACATAAACAAAAACCTAGAAAAATCTCAACAAGAAGAGTTAGTCGAAGTATTACAGAGACATTCTTCTGCATATGCATGGGAATACACTGACATGAAAGGGATAAGTCCCAATACTTGTACTCATCACATCTATATAGAGGCAAATTGCAAACCAATCAGATAGCCTCAAAGACGGATGAATCCAAATCTTAGGGAAATTGTCAAGGAAGAACTGCAAAAATTATTAAATGTTAATTTCATCTATCCTATTTCAGATAGTTAGTGGGTCTCTCCTTTAGTAATTGTACCTAAGAAAAATGGAAAATGGAGGGTGTGTGTTGACTACCGAGAACTGAATAAAGCTACTCTTAAAGACCATTTTCCCTTACCTTTCATAGATCAAGTATTAGATACATTAGCAGGTAAAAAGTACTTTTCATTCTTAGATGGGTTTAGTTGTTACAATCAAATCCAAGTAGCACTTGAAGACCAAGATAAAACCACATTTACTTGTCCTTGGGGTACCTATGCCTACCGAGTATTGCCATTTGGGTTATGCAATGCACCTGCAACATTCCAAAGGGCAGTATTAGGAATTTTTTCTGATCTGATACATGAATGTGTAGAGGTGTACATGGATGATTTTATAGTTTATGGGGATACATTTGAAGAGGCTTTAGAAAACTTGGAAAAGGTCTTAAAAAGATGTCAAGAAGCGAACCTTTCACTTAGTCATGAAAAATGTTTTATGATGTTCACTGAAGGTATTGTTTTAGGGCACCACATTTCAGGGGATGGGATTAGAGTTGATGAGGCGAAAGTTGAAGTCATTTCTAACCTATCCATTCCAAGTTGTCAAAGAGATGTTAGAAGTTTTCTGGGATTTACAGGGTATTATCGGAGATTTATAGAAAAATTCACCAAAATAGCATCTCCTCTCTTCAAATTACTCACCAAAGATTGTGAATTTAAGTGGACTTCTGATTGCTAGTTAGCTTTTGAAACCCTGAAAACCAAAATTTCTGAAGCACCTATATTAAGGGGACCTAACTGGAAGTTACCTTTTCATATCTCGGCAGATGCTTCCGATACAGCTCTAGGAGCAGTATTGGGACAAAAAGATTTAATTCCCTATGCCATATATTATATCAGTAAAAATTTGACTCCTGCAGAGTTAAACTATACTGTAACTGAAAAAGAGTTTTTAGCTGTTGTTCATGCCATTAACAAATTTAGACACTATATAACAGGCTATGAAACTTTTGTTCACACTGATCATTCTGCAATTAGATACTTAATGAATAAATCAATCACTAATGGAAGAGTTATAAGATGGTTGTTATTATTGCAAGAATTCAACATTACTATTCTAGATAGGCCTGGAAAACAAAACACTGTGGCTGATTTCCTGTCTAGAATTCAAAATATCAAAGATGACACTCCGGTTGAAGATCAATTTCCTGATGAATATATTTTTGCAATCTCTACTCAAACTCCATGGTTTGCTGATATTGCCTATTATTTAGTTTCAGGAAAATTTCCTTAAATTATGAATGCAAGGGATAAAAGAAAAATCATTAATGATAGTGCAAGATATTCATGGGTCGCTAATGAGTTGTACAAGACAGGTCCAGATTTGATTATTAGAAGGTGTGTTCGTGAAGATGAGATGCCAGAAATTCTCAAGGCATGTCATGATGAACCTTGTGGCGGACACTTTGCAGATAAGAGGACAGCCTATAAGATCCTTAACTTAGGATATTATTGGCCATCCTTGTTTAAAGATGCTAAGGAGTATGTCAAAAGGTGTGACAGTTGCCAAAGGGTAGGGAAACCTTCTCCTTCGGGTGAGATGCCATTACAACCTCAGGTACACATTGAACCTTTTGAAAAATGGGCTTTGGATTTTGTAGGACCTATTAGTCCTCCATCAAGACAAAAGAAATACATATTAGTTTGCATTGATTATGTTACTAAGTGGGTAGAAGCTAAACCATTACTTGTTGCTAATGAATCATCTGTAGTTACTTTTCTTTTTGAGGATATTTTCACTCGTTTTGGTGTCCCAAGGGAAATTGTTACAGATCAAGAAGCTCAATTTACATCAAGGCTAGTGGAGCAAATGATGGAGAATTACAAAATCAGACATAGAACATCTACTCCTTATCATCCACAAGCAAATGGTCAAGTGGAATCCACTAATAAAGTCATTGAAGGAATCCTAACAAAGACTGTTCATCTACATAGAAGAGATTGGGTAGATAGGCTTCACGAAGCCTTGTGGGCCTATAGAACTACATGGAGAAACACAACAGGCCATACTCCTTATGAGCTTGTTTATGGAAAGCAAGTTTTGTTTCCCATAGAGTTCCAAATTCAAACATTCAAGATGGCAGTTCAGCTAGGACTTGATCTAACGGAGGCACAAAAGCATAGACTGAAGCAAATTAATGAATTGGATGAGATCAGACAAGATGCAGTTCAGAAAACAAGTCTAGTCCAACAGCAAAGGGCTAGATGGCATGACAAGTACATCAAGGAGAATAAATTCAAAGAGGGTGACTGGGCTCTCTTGTTTGACTCAAAATTCAAGGATTTTCAAGGGAAATTTCAGACACATTGGCTTGGGCCATATGAAATTGTTCGAATTTTTGATAATGGGGCAGTAAAAATCAGAACTATAGATGAAGAGGAAGTCACTTTTCTTGTGAATGGTCATAGACTGAAGCTATACCACAAGCCACTCTCAAGAGAAGAGTTTGTCAAGAAGTTCCAAGAAGACAATGATGTGAAGTTAATGAAGAAGAGTCTCTCTTCTTCATCAACTTGATTAAATTTTTTGAAGCATCTCTCTTTTGAAAAAAAAAAAAAAAAAAGGTATAAACATGAAAACCAATCATTGATTGGCATGTTTATACAGAAAATATAGGGTGAAAATCAGAGTCTCTCTGACACTCTAACTTTTCCCATTTTTGTTTTTATAAGCAGCTGTTATAAAAATCATAAGTTCAGTTCCAAAGTGCTTATGATTCATTTCATCTCACTCCATTCATTTATTCATCCATACTCCATCTCATCCATCATTCACATTTCACTCCATTCCACATTTCATTCATCTCATTTCATCTTCCATCCATCTCATTTTCATGTCAAAATACAAAATTTGATATCTTGCTGTAAGTGAATAAAATATGTCATGAATTGCAGTACAGCTCTTATGTTCCTTCATTCCATTTCATGAACTGAATCCATTCCATTCCATTATCCACTTCATACATATCATAATCCATCATCCATTTTCATTCATACCATATAACATTTCACCCATACTCCAAAAACATTCCATTTTCATGATTAAAGTGTTCTACAGGAACATTCTGCAGCTCAGTGGACATTCTGCAGCTGATCAGCCTTTCTGCAGCCCGACAGTCTTTTCGCAGCTATAAACCCTGAAGGCATCAATCAGCAGACATCAGAATTAAAACAAAGTGACCCAGTGTATTCATGAATCAAAAGCATCAAGAAAATTATGAAGACTCCTCCAGAGATGAGCAGAGAAGACAAAGGCTACAAAAAAATCAAATAAAGGGCAGAGGTAACAAATTTAAATTACGATGGCATTTCATAAAATTTTAGCATAGTTTAGTTGTGGATTATTCGAAAGGTTGTTTTAATTGTTTTTATTGATCAAACACCAACAAACCCTCTACAGACTTTGTATTAAAATCTTCCATTTCAAATTTCATATCCGATAGCATTTAAGCGGCTAAAAAGGCCGAGGTGTTTGAATTCTCCACGTCTCTTAACCAGATCATTCAATGATGATTCCTTCTGCCGTCGTAAAATCCTCCGCCATCCCTTCAATCATTAATACAATCCCTCCACCTCACTCCACTACTCCATTCCGTGACCACTGCCATAACTTCATTCCGTAGCCAGCATTCCATTCCGAAGACGGAGATATTATTATCACCGAAAGCAGAGCTAAAGGATATCAGTTTGAATAGCATTGAGCATTGTAAACGCAGAGTAGAGTAGAAGGGTAAATTTGGAAGTATAACAGTGTGAGGACTTGAAGCCACTTGATTCCGTGGGCAGATAAAATATCACTGTGGATGGAGTTTGAAGCATTTTCACTATAAACACAGAATTGTAACAGTGTGGAGTTTGAAGTCTTTTGTTACCAGAGACAGAGGTGTTGTAGTGATTGAGTTTAAAGTCTTTTGTTACCAAAGACAGAGGTGTTGCAGTGTTGAGTTTGAAGTCTTTTGTTACCAAAAGACAGAGGTGTTAAAATCGAAACCATTTGCTACCAAGAGCCGGAGGTATTGCACAAAAGAAATTTGAAGCCATCTGCCACTGTCTATCAGAGACATATCAGCTCGAAATTTGAAATTGATTTCATTATCAAACAGAGGCATATCACTCCAAAGTTCAATTATCAATAGAAGCATATCAGTCCGAGGTTTCGAAGGAATTTTTCATTATCAAACAGAGGCAAATCACTTCAAAATTCAACTGTCAACAGAAGCATATCAGTCCAAGGTTTCGAAGGCATTTGTCATTATCAATCAGAGGTATGTCATTATGAAGTTTGAAGCCATTTTATTTAAAGCTTGAAGCCATTTCAATCCGAAAGTGAAAGTCATTTTTTTGTGGGTAGAAGAGTGTTAATTTGATATTGAAAAAATCATGGGTTTAATTGTAAGGACTGAACCTGTGGGTTCAAAATATTTAGAAGGTTACCCACAATGCAAAGAAATGTTACAACAAATAGGATGGATTCAATTTTTGGAAACATTTAATGGCTTCCATAAGGAAGTCACTAAAACATTTGCAAGAGCATTTCAAGGAACTGAAGTTGAAGTAGGTGATGTCAAGTTTACTGTCACTGAAGTTTTTATTGCAGAGGCTACAGGATTGTTCAGAACTGGGGAGAGATGGTTTAAAAATAGAGAATTCCACAATGACTCCTGGAAACAAATTTTAAAATCACCAAATATGGATGTTAGTGTATTCAAGAAAGGAATTCCTAGTTCTGCATTGAAAAACAAATGGAGAAACATACTACTTCTTTTGCAAAAATTTGTTACATGTGAGGGTAGATATGGGACATTTTATGTCTACCACATTAGACTAATGATGCATTTTCTGGGAGAAGACTTAAACCTACCATATTTCTTCCTTCAAAGTCTGAAGAAGATGGCTTCCTGTGTTCAGAGAAGAGTTCAATTTTTAGAGACAACCCTGTATCATCATGGTTTGGTCAAAATTTTGATTGAGCATCATCTAGCTAAAACAAATGATACATGGGATGATTTCTTAATAAGAAATAATTTTGAAGAAGCAAAAGAACCATCACCTGAACCACATCCTACAAAGAGAAGTAGGAAATGGAGGGCTTCAAAAGTTGAAATTGACAAACCAGTCCAAGAGAGCAGTGAGGAAATCATTTTAGAGAAGTTGACTCGAATCAAGAGGCAACTTAAGGAAGAGAAGATAATCAAGGAATCTACCACAGAGAAAGGAGAGGGATCCTCTCAGTCTAGGAGAAGCCACAGATTAAAGGGAAAACTGAAGAAAACACCAATCAAACAAACAGGGGTAATCAATATAGAAGATGAAGAAACACCCATTGAAGAGGATGATGAAGAGGATTTCTATGAAGGAACCCCTGAAATTGATCCTTCTCAACAGGGTATTTATGACTATGTGGAAACCTTAGAGAGGACAGCTTCAGAAAGCAGAGAGAGAACCCCCAGTCCTCCACTGTCTGAAATAGATATATTAAGGAGGGATAGATATGAGTTTGAATTGCTGAATAGACACATCAAAAATGAGAATGAAATTCTCAAAGATCAAATCAAGCTCAAGACTGATATGAACTCAACCTTATCCCTTCATATAGACAAAGTGGAAAGGACCAATAAGAAGTTGAAGACAAGGAACAAAAAGCTAATCAGGGCAATCACCAACCTTAGGTTCAAACTTGTTATCAGGAAACCCAGAAGACCTCTAGCTTCCAGACAAAGGAGAAGAAGGGGATTAGATGTCCTTGCAGAAGCCTCTGAATTCATAGGATAATTTGCATGAGGACATGCAAAGAGACAGCAGTGGGGGTATGTTGAGCCTCAAAATTGTGCTTTCCTTCACCTCATTTTACCTCATTTTTCCTTGTCCATTTCTATCTTAAACCCAATTGATCAATAAATATAGTTAAAATTACTTCTAGAATGATTTACATGACTGACTTGTTGAATTTTGTGATTTTTTCCATTGTTAAGCATTTTGACCGGAACTAGCTGCAGAATGCAGACATTCCGTAGCTAACCGGCGATTCTGCAGCTGCCTTCATGTTTGAGTATGTTCCAGGTGGCCTCTTGAGAAAAACCACATATGGGCATGATCCACGTCATGTCTACATGGTTCGTTGCTCATCATGGAGGAGGAAATGAATTCTGGGTATGGTTTTGAGCGTGGGGAACACATTTATGAAGGAAGACTTCTATTAGGACTGTCTCAGTCCAGATGTCTTTTCTTCTTCACGCAGCCACCTCAAAGAGTCCTAACGTGATTCGGATAAGGAAAGACATTATTCCTAAATTGTTGTAATTATTGTTACGTGCATTTGCTTTATAAACTCTTGGGGAGACCGAGAGCTGTGTTAGAGATTTTATGTTAGATTTGCTGCTAGATTTTGTTTAAACTCTGTGATACATTCCTGAAAACGCAGAGTGTTATGTTCAAACTATTGCATCGTTAATGGAGCAGACAAAGTTATTTTGAAGGCGTGATTTAATTTGGAGTTGAATGCCGTCAAGTGGTAGAGGGCCCCTGCCTCTTGCACGGATTTATTTTCCGTAAATTAGATAAGTTTTCCTAGCTGCCTTTACGTTTTGCATTTGAATTGGTAGTTGTTTTTTTTAGCTACTGTAGTCGTATTCATTCTAGCTCTTACACAAGAAGACACTCTTCCAACAGATTAAAATGATGAATATTGAATGACTATAGTATTGTAGGATTAGGAGTTGAATTTATAGTTGTTTTAACTAGCTACTGTAGTTATATTCATTCTAGCTCTTCCACAAGAAGACACCCTCCCAACAGATTATAATGATGAATGATGAATAGCTATAGTACTGTAGGATTTAGTTGTAGTTTTTGCTATTCACTATCACAGTTACACTTGTTCTAATCACTCTTCCACAAGAAGAAACTCTTCCAAGAAATTCTTAAGAAGTTCAGGGTATGACCGTGATAATGAATGATTTAGTTGTGTGTTTGTAATAAGTATCATCTCTGTTCTTGCTCTTAAACGCTTGCCCAAGACATCATAATGACGAGTAGGGTATGGATGTGATAACTTAGTTTTTCATTTGCTTTCAGTCCATTTGCTTACAATTGCACTCAATTACACAGTTAGAATTGTTCTACCCCTTCCAAAATAAGGAACTCTTCCAAAATATCACTAATGATGAACAAACAGATTGTGTAACTTCATAGAATAATGCATGTTAGTATAGTCAGAATGCTCCGGAGTTTCATTGCATTTAATTCATGTTCAGTTACTTTGTTTCAAGTTTGATGATGACTTATAGTTCAACATTGTTCTAGTTTAGTGGCATTTTAGGTTCATTCTTAGATTAACTCATTGCACTTGCATCTCATATTCAAATTGTCATCCATTGCACAATATATTACTTTAGTTGTTAGGATTAACAAGACAACCTTCATTATTCACAAACATCTTCTTGTTCTAAAATCTACAAATGATCTATAGCCATAGGGACAGAAGACAACATCACTATAAGGTCTGAAATATCTCTGCAATTTCCTTATCATTTTATAAACAGAGCTCTTCCTCAAAAGAACTACTTTGAAAAAGAAACCAATAACTCTTTGAGTATAGGTTCTGTGACATTCAATTAAATTGCAGAATAGAACTAGGAATTAATCATAGAATAGAAGAGCTTAGGACAGAGTATTGCATCATTAGTGTTTAACTGTTTAGTTAGAGGATTTGCATATTTAGTGATTATTTCTCAAGTTTAGTTTGTGTCATTTGCCTAAAAAGTCATTATCAAGCTTTTGCTTTTATTTACTCATAGTTTAGATTCTGCTTCAGTGTTTCCAATTGCATTTTCCATTCCATATATTAGGCTTAACTCTGTTTTGACCACCAACCCTTTCCATTAGTTTTCTAGACATTTCCATTGTGAACATAAAAATCCCCAAAAGACCAAAAACATCATAAATCATCACAAAAGACCAAAAAAATCACAAAACACCACATACAACGCATTAGGAAACAAGCACCTAGGTACATATGGTACACTTCACTTCAGCAGTTTACAAATCCTGGTTGACAATTAAATGAGCTCAGTTTAGGAGACTAGATTGAGACCCAAAAAGTACCACTCACTCCCTCTTACTATATTGATTACCATGCAAGCAATGAGGTATAAATAAAACTCGAATTATGATGAGAGATAATATCCTCTTGTTGTTTCTATAGGTTCCTTATTGGATTTTTATGTGGACACTTGGTTGCATAGTGTCCATACTCATGGAAATGAAAGCATTTCATTTTACTGAGGTATTTCTTGTTGCCAGGGTTATAGATGGATTTTTCATAGCCTTGGGCCTTATCTCCTTTCGAATTCTTTCCTTTTCCAACTAGAGAAAATTATTCTTCCTTGTCAATTTTGGATGAGACACCATCTCTAGTGTTTCTTCTAATATCCTCCTGTACCAAGTGAGAGCAAAGTCTCTCCCAATTTGGGAGCTTGTATCTTCCATAAATTGAATCTCAATAGCTATCTCAAGCCTTTGGAAAACCAATGAATTCTATGCTCAATATTTTATATGGTGGTACAATCTCTCCCCTCCAATTTTATCTCTAACCTAAGTGAATTTGGATAGGCACTAAACAATGGTTTCATTTTTCTGCATTCGAATGTTCCTGAGCTTATATCTCAATGCCAATTTCCTAGCATCAATGTTATTTTCGAATAAATATATGATTTTTTTCCACATTACATAATCAGTCTGCTTTCCATGAAAACTTGAAACCACATGCCTCTGACTCTCTCCAAGATAATCCTCCTGGATTTTTCTTTTTATTTCTTCCACTCATCCAATTGTTATGCATCTGATGCTACTAGTTTTGGAATATCAATTTTTGTTTACTCCTATAATTCATTGTAATCTGTTAGTCATCAGTAAATTTTTCTGATATCAAAAGATGACTAAGTTCTAATCCTAGATTTCTAGAAACAATATTTGAAGAAACATTGTGAGTTCTAGAAATCTCACTACCTTCATCATCCTAAATCCTATTTGATTGACTATAAACCTTATCTTTTTCCTTCCAAAAAGTTCACCTTGCCACTCCAAGAAAACTCCATTTTATGGGCTTAACACCCTCATTCATCACCTTTTTCCCCTCTGAGATCCATTTTTCCTTTCCCTCTATAGACCCTTGTAAATACCCCTTATTCATTATTTTCTCCTAAAAACCCTTAAAAACAATGCGAAAACCCCTTCTACATTTTTTTATCCTAACTTTCTAGCCTATCGGAACCCTTTAAATTCTCATAAAAACCATTTTTTATATTAAAAGCGCATTTTTTGTATATAGGACTTAAGCCCCAACCCCTTATACCCATGCGACCTCGACCCTGACCCTCCACTATTCTCCTAAGCTCATTTATCCAACCCCTGTTCCCCTCTACCCCCATGACACCATTTTCTTCACCTGTTCTTAAGCCCCTTCCCCCATGCAAACAATGCCTCCACCCCTTCATTTCATTCCGCCCCTTTGTTTATCTGCCAGATCACTTGGACTGTCAATCAGAGACCCACTCCCTTGATGCAACGGCTGTTGTCCGTCCCCCCCCTGCACATAAAAAAATCCCACATTTAACCTAGCCCCGCTGCTCAACAAAATACCTCCATGTCACCTCGTCCCGGACCCCACTGCTGCACTAGCCCGCTGCTCATAAACTTCTGCGCACCGTCGATCTCGCCCTCTGAGATCCAACGATCCAGATTATGTATCACGTAGATTTTAGTTTTGAGGTTTAACGCCCTTGGTCCACGCGAAAAGGGCAGTTTAGCCATGGACACGTGGTAGTCGATCAATGGTATCGCACTGCCTCCTCCCAAAACTGTTTACCGTTGATAACCCGTGCGATAAACCACAGTGGTTTTGCAAAAACCGCTTTCCTCCTCTATGTGCCAAAATTCAAAGTTTCGCGCCCCCATTCAAATTTCTTCATGATTTCGCCTCCGAAATAATTCCCTTGTGCCTCTATTCCTCTGAAAATCACCCGTAAAACCCTCAGAAATCCAAAAAATCACAGTTTACCCCCATCCCACAGGTTTTAAAGGTTAATGTTTGTTTTTTTTGCAGGTTTAATGTCGGCCAAAGCCAAAAGAGGCATTTGAATGATGAAAAACCTCTGGATGACGATCCGAGAGGCTAATGAAGATAAATGGGCCAAGGATTTACACAAAATAATTAACCCATTGATGTGTCATGATCATCGATGGGTTATAAACCCTTCTGCCAATGAAGAAACCCTGCCCGCACACAAAAAATAGATACGGACAGAGAAGCAAAGAAGAAATGAAGAAGAGGAAGATTAGAGGGCTAATTATAAATCAAAGGACAAAACAGAGGATTATCCCTTTAAAACAGTGATTAAAGATGAAGGCTAAACCTTAAAGGATAAAGGGTAAATGAATAAATCAGTTATAAAGCAGAAACAATGGAAATATAGTAAAGAAGATTATTAAAGATAAATCAAGGATAGAGGCCTAAAAACAAAGTTAATGGTTAAACCAAGTAATATTAACCCAAAGACAACCTTGAATAAATCAACAAAGAAGCAGTTACTCCTCTAAAGGATCAAAATTTCCACCTAAAGCATGTTTTCTTTCCACAAAGGCATTAAGCAGTTATTACACTGTCAGAAGATATTTTTTCTGACAAGGTAGTTATTGTAATAGTTAAAAAGTAGGCCTTAAAGTCAAAACTCTTCACCTATTTGTCCCTAGAAAGCTAAGATAGAGTTATCTAAACAGAGAAGTAGGTGCAGATATTTCTACCTTATGCCTTGCATGGTTTTCAAGGAAAGAAATGCACTTACTCTGTAATAAATGATACTCAAACCCTATCTTAACCTCACCTCCTCATTTGCATCATAAATACTGCGTTTGGACTCATTGTATTGTTGGAATTTGATGAATCTTTGAATTAATACATAGTCTCTTGGAAGTTGAAGGAAAATTGATGTCTTGGATCTTGTGGATGCCCTGATTTGTTTGTTGATGGAGGAGGCTAGATCACTGGATCCTTGAGCTTGGCTTTTGGTGAACGAAATGCGTTTGAACTCATTGTATTGTTGGAATTTGATGAATCTTTGAATTAATACATAGTCTCTTGGAAGTTGAAGGAAAATTGATGTCTTGGATCTTGTGGATGCCCTGATTTGTTTGTTGATGGAGGAGGCTAGATCACTGGATCCTTGAGCTTGGCTTTTGGTGAAGTGCTTCTATCTGTTATTTTTATTTCCTATTTTCATTATGTTTCCATCTTTCTTTGTTATAGTAGAGTAAAGGTTTTAGGCTAAGAAATGTCTTTTGAAGGCACTTTAGTTCTCTTTACTCTTCCCTGTCTAAATGTTTTCTTCTGCAAGGTTTGATTGGAGGATTCTTAATTGCCCTCCAGTTCCATCTAGATTTTTATTTTAGAAATGATTCAATAGAGTATAACCAAGGAGTCTCTCTTTTGGTAAGTCCATGTTCCTTTGAGTACGGATTGAGAGGTTGTTTTTAGGAATGATTTCAATAGAGTGAAACCAGGAAATTAAGTGGTGAGTCCATGCTCCTCTGAGTACAACTTGAGGATTGTTTTTAAAGATATCTAAAAGTATGCTTAATAGATTCTAAACTAGGGAAGTTTATGGTATGTATGTCCTTTGGTCTGCCTTTAGAAAATTTTCTTTGAATATCCCTAGAGAGTTAGTCAAAAGAATATTAGATTATTTTTGTTTGATCTTAGGCTACTCTTATTGTCTCCTTATATGTTTTTTTATCTGAAAGTAGTCTTTTTATTGTTGGATTGTTGTCCAAAAGGTTTTCTTATTAAAGGTTTGTCCAAAGAAGTCTATGGTTTGCCCTGTCTTTTAGCTTGCTTCAAAACAAATTTCTTGAAAGATGTCCCTTGTTTAAAGTACATGATAAAGAATTCTTAATTTCTCTTTGTCCTACTTTTCATCCTTCTCCTTAATGCTCACCTCATTCTTCCAAAAGCTTTGAATATCCACTGGCCAAGTTTGATTTTCCCTATGATACTCCCCGATCATTTTATGAACTTATCATGACTTCCATTTGACTCAATTTCCAAATAACTTATAAATTTCCCATTCTATCTATGCTCTTTTATCATTATGTCCAACCAAAACAATCAAACAAACCTTGTACTTAATAACTAGCCTAAAATCAACTCTTAAAAGCAAACAAGCACACATTCTTTGTAAAATAACTTGAGAGATCCTTCTCTGAGTCTAGGAAGGCTAGGTCCTAGAACTCTAAAGATTGGTTTCATGTTGCCTTGTCATTTGGTATGCCAATCTACCAAATCACAGGACTCCAACATTCTGGTGATCACGGTGGCACCTTTTGATTCAGTGACAAACTAAGTACTCCTTAGGACTCTATAAACCATAAGAACCACATAAAAACTCATAAAACCCCAAAAACATTCTTATATTGGTTTTATTACTCATTGGTGGTGGACCATAATTCATTTTACCTTCAAAAAAGCTAAAAATTTCCACCTGGCGACTCCACTAGCCCCAATAGGCTTATTTCTCCACTAGTTTTCTTGGATTCCCTTAAGATTGTTTCAGATCAGTCCTAAGAATTTTAAGAGGCCTAGTTCCATATCTTAGAAGAATACTAAACACTAGGAGAAGTCAAAACATTTGAAAACAATCCTAAAGCTTTCAACCTCTCTAATTTTTGAACTTGAAATCTGGCTTCACATAGGATCAATACCAGATCTCATCTAGACCCTGATCCTCCTCCAAAAGTTGATGATCCAGAAAATATTGTGTGGAAAACTTCTAAAGCTAGAAATTTAACTCCTAGTAGGACCATCCAAAGAACAAGATTTGTCCCTGAAAACCTTACAGTCTTGAAATATCCTCACTTTGACTTGTCTCATACAAAGAACCTATTTAGAACCAAGTCTCATAGTGATATTGACCAATCTGACCTTGAGCCCATGGATTTGCAGAAGAACTTTAGTAGAGAAGCCTCTCCTTCCACTCCTCCTGATTTTTAGCTTCTCCACCACTTCAGTTCCTTCCATAACAAATTTTCTCATAATCAACCTGCTGGTCCAAACACTTCCACCACTCACATCCATACATCCATTGTTCAAAACACCCCAGTTCATCCCACTTTTCATTTTACAAATCCAGCTCTTATAAATCCCCCATTTACCCCCACCATGGCAGCATGGTATGCCCCATTAGTGTTACCACAACCTCTGCTTCCTTTCCCAAATTATTATCAATCTAGAATTCCCCATTTCACTGGAACTAAATCTACCACTGCTCAAAAACATGTAGATAAGATGAATGATGCTTTTGATTACATGGAAATAGAAGAAGAGACCATTAAGATGAGAATATTTTCCCAAAGTTTAGGAGGATAAGTGAAGAAATGGTTTAAAAACGTAACTCCTAATAGCATAAATGATCTCCCTTCTTTATATCAAACATTCATAAACAAATGGTAAATTAAGAAGAACCCTCTCGAAATCCTTTCAGAATATAGCAACCTCAAAAGAAATGTTGGGGAAAGTGTCCAAGATTATTGCACTAGATTCAATCATGTTTGCATTTCACTTCCCCCAAACATGAAACTTCCACTAGGCCTAGCCTTAGCTAAGTTTCCTGACAGCTTTGATCCAAACATGGCCTACCAGCTAAGAGAGAGAGACTTTAGAAGATATTCAGAGGGGAGCCATAAGTGTAGAGGCAAATATGATTGAGAAAAGAGCTAGGTTGAAATCAGAGAAAAGAGTTACATATAAAGATGAAGCAATGACTTCAACCTCATCATCTGATGCCAAAATTGATAACTTAGTGAGGGTGATGGAAAGAATGCTTGAAAAGATAAACTTAAATGATAGAGTACCTCCAAGAGAAAACCAAATCAATCCCAAAAACAGAAATAGAAATCCAAATTTCAGAAGAGACCCTATTCAAGATAGACAAAGAGATAATGACTAGCAAATTAGGTCTCCCTTTCAACAAAACTATGTAGATCAGGAAGAAGAAAGGGAAACTGAAAGATTAGAAGAAAATCATGTAAATATGTTAGGATCTGAGAGTGAGACATATGTCTTCCTCACTGAAGAAGAACAAGGTTTCTTCTCCTCTGAAGAAATTGAGAATAATCATGAGGATTCTGAATATTACCAATTGGGGTTTGAAAATGCAGTCATAGAAGTACACGGACAATATGATCTTAGAAGCAAAGGGAAACAAGAAATTTCCAATGATGAAAACACATGTACTGCTGTTAGGAAAACTTCATAAAATTCTCCTAAAAAGACAACAAACAAAATTAACACTTTGGCTAAGAAAACTGACTCAAATAAAGACAAAATAGATCAACCAAGTGCTAGCCAAGGCTGCCCTAGTACCTCTGCTAGTGGCCCTAACAATTCTGTCCTGAAAAAAAATACTAATAAAACTTAGCAAATCAGAATTTCTGAGAAGACTATGATTGAAAAAATAGATGTAAATATCTCAAAAACATTAGTCCCTTCTAGCCTTGAGAGCAATATTGCCAAGATCAAAATTAGCATACCCTTAGCTGAAGTAGTAACCCAGGATGTGTATAAAAACCAAGTTTTGAAAGCTTTGAACATAGGAAGTGATACTGATACATTAAACTTGACAGATGATAAACCAGAACTATTTTTTTGTCCTGAAGTAGAAGGAAAATACCAAGAATGAACCATTCCTCCATTTTATGTCAGCCTAAACATACATGATAAGATTTTAAAAAATGCCATGCTAGACTCTGGTGCCTCTCACAACTTGATGCCAAAAGTAGTGATGGAGATATTAAGCCTAGAGATTACTAAACCTTACAAGGACCTATATTCCTTTGATTCAAGCAGACTCAAGTGTTTAGGCCTAATCAAGGATTTATGTGTTAATCTGGCACAAATTCCTACTAAGGGTCTAGTCATGGACATAGTTGTTGTTGATATTCCCCCAAAATATGGCATGTTTCTATCTAGATCATGGGGAGAAAAACTTCAAGGAAGCCTTCAAATGGACATGGCTTAGGCTACCATACCTGTTTTTAACCAAACTAGAGGATTATACAGAGAATCTCATATGAAATTTATGGTAAGCAACATATATAGGCCAAACAAAACCCCTCTTTAATCCATGCACTCAGATTTAGACTCCTTTATCTTGTACAATGAAAATGAAATCAGCCAACAAGAAAAGGAAAATGAAATAGACTTAGGACCACCTAAACAGTCAAATCAGCCCTCAAAAGAGAATCTAACTACTCTAACCTTAGTATCCTTAAACAACAAAAGGATGATGAACATAAAAAAGAAACATTGTGGGAAATAAGCTTTGATGGCTCTTGTAGCAAAACAATTTCTGGAGTTGGTGTATGGATACACAATACAAACCAAGGACATTCTTATAAACTTGATTTCCAATGCACCAATAACATTGCAGAATATGAAGCTCTCCTACTTGGCCTACATTTTCTCAAAGATTTAGGAGCCAAGAAAATATCAATCTAACGAGATTCGGGAGCTGATTATTAGGAAAATAAAAGGGGAGTATTCACCCAAAAACCCAATATTAAGAGAATATAGGAATGCTTCCCTAGAACTCCTAAAAACCTTTGAAAAATATGAACTCTCCTTCATCCCTAGAGCTCAAAACAACCTTGCGAATGAACTTGCTTTTGCTACCAACAATTGCCAAATGCCACTGATAAATGAACAATTCAATATCAAAGTGAAAAATAGGCTCACAATCCCTGACAATGAAGACTATTGGCAAGTGTTTGAGGGTGATAAACACATTGATGATTTTCTGCAATCTGAAAATGATTTTGCTGAATTAACACCTAGCTTAAACCTTGAAGAAGAATATTTTGATGAAAAACAGGTCCATAAAACAGAGCTCTCTTCTACTACTGATATAAACCAATGTGAATATCTATATACAATAGAATTGTTAAACAAAACAGAGAAAAAGGACCTTGAAGTTTTACAATGCAAAAGTGATTCAATAACTAGAGGTCTTACACCGTTAGAGGAGTTGTTTGATTTCAATGATGTAGCTAAAAAACCAAATATGGAGCCTAAATAAACCAATGTACGAGAACATAACATAGGTAGCATAGATGAACCCAAAATGATCAAGTTATCGAGCACTCTCCCTACTCATATCAAACAAGAATACATTAAACTTTTTAAAGAATTTGGAGATGTGTTTGCATGGGGGTACAAAGATTTGAAATCATATGATACTAGCATCATTCAACACAAAATTCCTCTTAAGGAAAATCATAAACCTTTCGAATAGAAACAAAGAAGGATAAACCATGTTTTATTGCCTTTAGTTGACAAAGAACTAAAGAAGATGTATGATGCTAAGATCATAGTTCCCCTTAGATACTCACATTGGGTGTCCAACCTTGTGTGTATTAGGAAGAAGACCGGGGAAATTAGGCTCTACATTGACTTTAGAAATCTGAATAGAGCCTCCCTGGAAGATAATTATCCCTTGCCTAAAATGGACCACATACTTCAAAAGGTGGTTGGATCTAAGAGAATATCACTGTTGGATGGTTTTTCAGGCTACAACCAAGTGTTATTACTCCCAAGTGATCAACACAAAACTGCTTTTACCACACCTTGGGGTACATTCATGTATGTTAAAATTCCATTTGGTTTAATGAATGCAGGGGCCACATTCCAAAGGGCCATGGACATAGATTTTTTAGAAGACATAGGCTATTTTATAATCCTCTACCTTGATGACATTAATATCTTCTCCAAAACTGATAAAGAACATTTAATTCATTTGAGAAAGGTTTTTGAGAAATGTAGAAAATATGGCTTATCTTTGAATCCCAAAAAGACACTCTTTGGTCTCCAAGAAGGAAAACTTCTTGGCCACATAATTTCTGGAGAAGGAATCAAAGTAGACCCTAAAAGGATTGAAGGCGTATTGAAAATCAGCCATCCTAGAAACCTAAAATAATTGCAATCTTTCATTGGAAAGATCAATTTTTTGAGAAGGTTCATTCCCAACCTTGCTGAACTTTTGAGGAATATCACAAACATGCTGAAAAAAGAAACAGGGGTTAAGTGGACCTTATAATCCAAACAATAATTTGAACTAGTAAAACAAGCTCTCACTCAAACACTAGTTCTCATTAGTCCTGATTCCACTAAATATTTCTACATCTTCTCATTTGCCTCTAAACATAGAATTGCTACAGTGTTGCTCCAGAAGAATAATGCAGGGCAAGAACAAACCATATCCTTTTTTAGTAAAACCTTAAGAGATGCTCCACTCAAATATAATATCATGGAGAAAAAATATTTAGCCTTGATAAAAGCATTGAAGGATTTCCGAGTCTACATTTTACACTCTCATATCATTGCTTTTGTCCCACATATAGTTGTCAAGGACATTCTAAGTCAAGACCCTGACGGTAAAAGGGGAAAATGGATTGCAATCATCTTAGAATATGATTTAAAGATCAGGCCTACCAAGATGATGAAACTACATGGATTAGCAAAAATCATGGCAGAATCAAATTTTCAAGAATTAGATATAAACATGGTTGATGTTTTAGAAGAAACAGAAGAATTCATAGCTCCTTACGTTGAAGAAACATTTTTGAATTCACATTTGTATGCTGATATCATTTATGTGCTTCTCTATCTTAACACTCCTCCTTCTCTATCAAAGACCAAAGCTAGATTCTTGAAACAAAAATCTTTAAATTACTGCATTTTAGATAGAGTGTTATATTGGAAAAAAGTTGTTGGTATATTGCTTAAATGTCTGCTTGAGGATGATGTAGGAAAAATCATGCATGAACTGCATGAAGGAGAATGTGGAGGCCACCTTTACTAAAAGACAACATCCAATAAGATTCATAGATCTGGCTATTATTGGCCCATCCTTTTCCCAGATACTCAAACTTTAGTCATTACTTTCCATAAGTGTCAAATATTTGATGGCAAGAGGAAACTCCTACCCTTACCTTTGCATCCCATCAATGTTGAGGCTCCCTTTCAGCAATGGGGTTTAGACTTTATTGGAAAATTTCACCCAACCTCATCTGCCCAACATAAGTGGATCCTTACTGCCACAGTTACTTTACGAAATGGATAGAAGCTATACCCTCTAGGAATGCTACTGACTCTGTCATTATCAAGTTCCTTGAAACCAACATACAATCCAGATTTGGTTGTCCTAGGAAAATCATTAAAGACAATGGTGTTGCCTTCAAATCCAAAAGAATGATTGACATATGCTATAAATACCATGTCACTTTAGGAAATCCCACAGCTTACTACCCCCAAGGAAATGGCCTAGTTGAATCTTCCAATAAAAGCCTCATCAATATCATCAAAATATTGCTAGATCAAAATCAGAAATCATGGCATAGTAAGCTTGTTCATGCATTATGGGCTAATAGGCTAACCACCAAGAAATCAATAAATATGTCCCCCTATCAGCTGTTATATGGAATAGATGTAGTATTCCCTACATCTTTAGGAGTTCCAGCCATGAAAATTCTCCAAGAAGTACAAACAGAATAAAATGGCATGCAAAGAAGACTAAATCAAACCATTCATCTACAACAGACAAGAGAAGAAGCATACAAAAGGACACAGGCAGTTCAAGAAAACATCAAGAAGATCTTTGACAGAAGGACCAAATCAAATAACTTTCAAATTGTAGATACAGTCCTAAAATGGGATTCAAGGAGAGAAGATAAAGCTAAACATGGCAAGTTTGAAAATTTATGGAAAGACCCTTATATCATTCATTCAATCAGGGGTCATAATGCTTTCTTCTTAAAAGGACTGAATGGAGAAGAACTGTTTGGAGGTCGTATGAATGGCAGGATGCTTAAACATTATTTCTGTCAAGAATCCTAAATTTAAATTTTTCACTCATTATACATAATATATTATGAGAAAAATCAAAGAAAATACAAAAACAATGAAAGAAAAGAAAAGGAAAAAGAGGTAAATTCAAAAGAGGTACAACCCCATACCCAAAACACAAATACTACTGAAAGTGTGCAAGTATAAATGCCACTACTGATTCAAAATGATATCTTGTTTAGTCATCTAGCCTAATCATGGTTGAACATGCTTTAAATTTATGTTGATAATCTAGTAGGAACAATTATTGTCAAGATTATTTCAGGCTTGACTTATCAAAATAAGGATAGATTAGGAAAATATAAAGATTCTGGTTCCACATGCTCAAAACAAAACCAAAGAGATGTATAAGGATGCATTACTGATGACAAATCATAGCCTTATCTTTCTATTTTACTTTTTCTACAAAATAATATTATGTGAAACTGTTCTAAATGCCACAACCATGGTTAATCAGACTATCTAAACCTGATTTGAACCATGTTTATAATTTCATGTCAATAGATAGAGAATCAAGGCTGCCAAATAGCTTAATCTTGGCATTCAATTAGTTTAGTCAGAAAATAAAAAGAGTTCAACAGTTTAATCTGAATTCTTGGAAGAAATAAGGATCAGAATAGATAGTTTATTTCTATTTTCAAAAATAATATGTCAAAGAGTTTGATAGTTCAAATGCACTCAAAGGAGAAGAAAAAATCATAGGACAAGTAGGATTGGGTAGGTAGAAGTATTTCTGGAAAAATTATATGTTGCAGATTGTTAAGACTTTCCACTTCAAAAGAATATCAGCAAGTGAAAAAGAAGGGAAATCTACCCAACAGATAAGGTACTGATTTGCTGACACCCAGAGATTTGATAAACTGAGGTTCTGGACACCTCGAAAGGAAAGCTGCCCTCCGCAAGTGGAGCCACTGTTAGTCATCAGTAAATTTTGATGATATGAAAAGATGACTAAGTTCTAATCCTAGATTTCTAGAAACAATATTTGAAGAAACATTGTGAGTTCTAGAAATCTCACTGCCTTCATCATCCTAAATCCTATTTTATTCACTATAAACCTTATCTTTTGTCTTCCCAAAATTTCACCCTTCCACTCCAAGAAAACTCCATTTTCTGGGCTTAACACCCTCATTCATCACCTTTTTCCCCTCTCAGATCAATTTTTCCTTTCCCTCTAAAGACCCTTGTAAATACCCCTTATTCATTATTTTCTCCTAAAAACCCTTAAAAACAATGAAAAAACCCATTCTACATTGTTTTATCCTAACTTTCTAGCCTATCAGAACCCTTTAAATTCTCATAAAAACCCTGTTTTTATGTTAAAAGCACATTTTTTGTATATAGGCCTTAAGCCCCTTTCGGCCTTAAGCCCCATCCCCTTCTACCGATGCGACCTCAACCCCGACCCTTCGCTATTCTCCTAAGCTCATTTTTCCGACCCCTGGTCCCCTCTACCCCCACGTGACCATTCTCTTCACCTATTCTTAAGCCCCTTCCCCATGCAAACAATGCCTTTGCCCCTTCATTTCATTCCGCCCCTTTGTTTATCTCCCATATCACTTGGACCGTTGCATTAGGGGAATTTTGAGGTCTAAAATGGGCCTCCTAAGGAAATAATGAAATAATATTTATGAATTTTCATTTCACTTTTTGCACCACAATCCATGTAACCATGGTTAAATTCAACTCAAAATTTGTACCAAAATAATAGTACAATTTTTTTTTATTGATGTGACTATAAATAAGAATGAGAGTTTCAAGGAAAATTCATTATCATTGAAAAACTAATGCATTTGTCCTTTGTACTTAAATAACTTAAAATAAAATATAAATATAAATTCATAAATTCTTAATTATATAATATGTTATTAATTAAAATTTATATTATTTAAATTGTATAGTAACATGTAATTAATGTACTGTATAAAAATAATATAATAAATGTAATGTATTATTTTATGTATGAATTTTATTCAAAAAGTGTGAAATGACATTTATTATGAGTACTTTACTTTGACTTTAAAAGTACTTAGAGCACTACGATGGTCAACCATGAGTTCTTATCCACCATTGAGAATGTGACAAGTATCTTTAACTCAAGCAATGCCACCTCAACCATTAGGGATGATGTTATCCAATAAAATGTAATTGGTTCTCAAAAAGTGAATTTTGATTGTACATTTTCCTTAGGAGGCCCATTTTAGACCTCAAAATTCCCCTAATGGATCAGAGACCCACTCCCCTGATCCAACAGTTGTCGTCCATGCTCCCATGCACACAAAAAAATCCTACATTTAACCTAGCCCCACTATCATACAAAAGACCTCCACGTCACCTCGCCCCGGACCCCACTGTTGCACTAACCCGCTGCTCATAAACTTCTCTGCACCGTCGATCTTGCCCTCTAAGATCCGACGGTCCAGATTACGTATCGCGTAGATTTTGGTGGCGAGGTTTAATGCCCTTGGTCCACACGAAAAGTGTGGTTTAGCCCTAGACACGTGGCATTCGATCAATGATATCGTGCTGTCTCCTCCCAAAACTGTTTACCACTGATAACCCGCGCGATAAACCACTGTGGTTTTGCAAAAATCGCTTTCCTCCTTTGTGCGCCATAATTCAAATTTTCGTGCCCCCATTCAAATTTCTTCATGATTTCACCTCCAAAATCATTCCCTTGTGCCTCTATTCCTTTGAAAATCGCCCCTAAAACCCTCAAAAACACAAAAAATCACATTTTACCCCCATACCACAGGTTTTAAAGGTTAATGTTTGTTTTTTTTTGCAGGTTTAATGGCAGCCAAAGCCCATAGAGGCATTTGAATGATGAACAACCTCTGGATGACGATCCAAGATGCTAATGAAGATAAATGGGCCAAGGACTTACACAAAATAATTAACCCATTGATGTGTCATGATCATCGATGGGTTATAAACCCTTCTGCCAATGAAGAAACCCTACCTGCATGCAAAAAATAGATACAGACAGAGAAACAAAGAAGAAATGAAGAACAAGAAGATTAGAGGGCTAATTATAAATCAAAGGACAAAACAGAGGATTATCCCTTTAAAAAAGTGATTACAGATGAAGGCTAAAGCTTAAAGGATAAAGGGTAACTGAATAAAGCAGTTATAAAGCAGAAACAGTGGAAATATAGTAAAGTAGATTATTAAAGATAAATCAAGGTTAGAGGCCTAAAAAAATAGTTAATAGTTAAACCAAGGCAACTTAACCCAAAGAATGCCTCGAATAAATCAACAAAGAAGCAGTTACTCCTCCAAAGGATCAAAACTGCCACCTAAAGCTTGTTTTCTTTCTACAAAGGCATTAAGCAGTTATTACACAGTCAGAAGATATTTTATTTGACAAGGCAGTTATTGTAATAGTTAAAAATAGGCCTTAAAGTCAAAACTCTTCACCTATTTTTCCCTATAAGGTTAAGATAGAGTTATTAAAACAGAGAAGTAGCTGCAGATATTTCTACCTTATGCCTTGCATGGTTTTCAAGGTTAGGAATGCACTTACATTGTAATAAATGATACTCAAACCCTATCTTAACCTCACCTCTTCATTTGCAGCATAAATACTACATTTGGACTCATTTTATTGTTGGAATTTGATGACTCTTTGAAGTAATACATAGTCTCTTGGAAGTTGAAGGAAAATTGATGTCTTGGATCTTGTGGATGCCCTGATTTGTTTGTTGATAGAGGAGGCCAGATCACTGGATCCCTGAGCTTGGATGTTGGTGAAGTGCTTCTATATTTTATTGTTATTTCCCGTTTTCTTTATGTTTCCATATTTCTTTGTTACATTTGAGTAAAGGTTTTAGGCTAAGAAATGTCTTTTGAAAGCACCTTAGTTCTTTTTACTCTTCACTATCTAAATGTTTTCTTCTGCAAGGTATGATTGGAGGATTCTTAATTTCCCTCCAATTCCATCTAGCTAGTTATTTTAGAAATGATTCAATAGAGTATAACCAAGGAGTTTCTCTTTTGGTAAGTCCATGTTCTTTTGAGTATGGCTTGAGAGGTTGTTTTTAGGAATGATTTCAATAGAGTGAAACCAAGAAATTAAGTGGTGAGTCCATGCTCCTCTGAGTACAACTTGAGGATTGTTTTTAAAGATCTTTAAAAGTATCCTTAATAGAGTCTAAACCAGGGAAGTTTATGGTATTCCTTTCCTTTGGTCTACCTTTAGAAAATTTGCTTTGAATATCCCTAGAGAGTTAGTCAAAAGTAGATTACATTATTTAGGTTTGATCTTAGGCTACTCTTATTGTCTCCTTATATGTTTTCTTATTTGAAAGTAGTCTTTTGATTCCTAGATTTTTGTCCAAAATGTTTTCTTATTAAAATGTTGTCCAAAGAAGTCTATGGTTTGCCCTATCCTTTGGCTTGCTTCAAAATAGATTTCTTGAAAGATGTGCCTTGTTTAAAGTACATGATAAAGAATTCTTAATTACTCTTTGTCCTACTTTTCATCGTTCTCCTCAATGTTCATCTCATTATTCCAAAAACTTTGAGGATCCACTGGCCAAGTTAGATTTTCCCTATGATACTCCACGGTCCTTTTATGAACTTATCATGACTTCCATTTGACTCCATTGCCTAGTAACTTAGAAATTTCCCATTCTATCTATGCTCTTTGATCATTATGTCCAACCAAAACAATCAAACAAACCTTGTACTTAATAACTAGCCTAAAATAAACTCTTAAAAGCAAACAAGCACACATCCTTTGTAAAATAACTTGAGAGATCCCTCTCTATGTATAGGAAGGCTAGGTCCTAGAACTGTAAAGATTGGTTCCATGTTTCCTTGTCATTTGATATGCCAATCTGCCAAATCACAGGACTCCAACATAATCCAAAAAATGTTCCATTCTATCTTTGCATGAAATGAAATTAAAATTTCTCTCCATTTCATACTTAAGCCTCAATCCATTGAAAGAAGTTTTTCTTGCAGTAAAGAATACATGCACCACTAATCTATTCAAAGTTTCTTTGAGAGATGATCTGGAACCTAGTTTCTATGTAATTTTCAATAGCTCTAATAATATGTAGAAATAACTCTAAATCCGTATCTACTAATGAAATAAGTCTGAAACTAATATACACAAATTTTTTCTACGAAATTTTTTGGAAGGACATCTAATAATAGAAACACATGTAATCAATCAATCACAATGAGCTCAGTTTTTTTTGGGGAACCCAATTGGGAAAAAATGATCCTCCATTTTTATTATATCATATGAGAATAATTATTTATTGCAATGATTTCTTCAATGCTTGAAGTTCAATATGCACTGAAATATTGATCCCTTCCTTAGTCCACTTTGGCCAATACTTGGCCAACATAGGCCCTCTAATTCCTCCTATTTACTTGCATAATTATCTCTCCTAAGGAATGGGAAGCTCCTATTTCCTTGCACAATTCGTGAGAAAATTAGCTCACCTGCTACATGTAAACATTGTACACTCACTAGTATAAAATAATTATTACAATATGCCTTTTTTCTACAACTTCGCTAAGAAATTCGAATTGCATGCATGAATATGGATATTTTTAGTAAATTTACTAGTCAACTATGAGATTTTTGAGTTAATAACAATTACAACTATTCAAATAAACTCATATTGACTCTATTCTAGACTATAGCTAATATAATTAAGTTTCACTAAATATAACTCCACTAGATTGCTAGATCTTAGCAATCAACTAATGTAAAACTCCAATTATCCCCAAAAAAATCGAATTGAATGACTTAACTTAGTAATTTGGCGATGTCACTCCTGCTAACTGCAACTCAAGTCATCATGTTGAAGTGGAAATTCAAATTTCTCCATTAACTAAGGCATAAGTCAAATGAAGCCTTTTCTTGCTATAATTTAACAAAGTCTCTGAAGTTTCTTATGAATGAAGTATCAGAGTTAAATAGAAGGTAAAGTGAGTAATCCACCACCAAAAACTAGTATTTCATGATTTATTTCTTTAAAAATAACAATAACTCACAACTGACCAAATCTGCTCAAAGTTCAAAAACATTTTTCAATATCAAAAGTTTGGGCATGTATAATTTCGACACTTTTCATCAAGAGAAACATTCATAAAAGATATGACGAAAGTAGAATCATAATATGAACGCTATGATGGCTAATATAGTCGATACTTTGATAGTAGAAGAACAACCTGAGGAAATTCAAGAAACAAATGAGCCTGCCGTGACTGAAGAAACTTTGGTTGTTGAACATTAAGTGAACATTCTTAATGTTATATATAATGTTGATAAGTAGAGTTTTGATCAACCATAAATGAGTTAAGGTCCTCCCAATAAGTCAGTTGGTGATTATAACTTGAGGAGAAAGGGACTTTCTTCTAAGAAGGAGCTTAAGAAGTAGTTATTTCATATAATTTTACAACCTTCCAATCCAACTTAGAATTCATAGAATAAGTTTGGAAGTTCTCCTACTATAAAGAACACTTTCACCAACAAGAAGAACAAGTCCACCACTCCTGAAGCAGTGGATAGAGCTACACCACCTAATATGTCAACACATCACATTAAGGTAGAAAGTATCAATTACAATGTTGTTGAAGATATGAAAATAGCACGAGCCAAAATTTCTAACATTGAGCTCACAAAGAAAATGGGTCAGCAGGAACTAATTATCTTGGAACTCTCATCACACTCTTCAACATGTAAAAAGGTTTATGATTCTCAGGTAATGTCTATTAACTCTCATGATATTGTTTAATTTGTAGTTAATGTTGTAAATTTGAGCTCTAACCCTCTCTACCCTCTATTTATTTTAACTTTTGAAACCTTTAATTATAATACCCACAATTGTTTGGTTGATTTATTTGCATCCATGAATGTTATGCAATTGTATGTTGTTAAGAAAATAACTGCTAAATGGGATAAAATTGATGCAGGGATCATACATCTAGATAGATAATTTTTCCAAGCCATTGGTGAACTCAAAAAAGTTATCATTTGTTTTTCATCTGACCATAGAGTTCACTAGGGCATAGATATTGTAGTTGTGGGAATTCCTGAAGCCTACGGTTTGCTGATTAGCAGAAATTGGTCCACAAAATTGCAAGGATACTTTTCAACTGAATTGACACATTTATGGCTTCCATACAAGGGTATAAATAACCAAATTGGATTTGAAATCAAGCCTTACATGAAACAAATTGTGACACAACTCGAGGAAAAAAAATAAGCAATGGGATTTGCAAATGTTATTTTCGGAAAAAATAAATTCTCGAAGTAGAAAATGTATTTTCTATTGAAATTATTTAGAGGCAATGTGTTCTAGATAATATCACTAATTTTTTTGTTTTCAATGATATACAACAAATAATGGATTTTATGGAAAATGTTAATTTATTCAAAGATGCAGCTACCATTAAATATGACCACGAGAAATATTTGTAGGATTTAGCTCAAGCAAGAAAAGGAATCCCCATAGGGTGTGGTATCATTGGAAAAGTTGTATGACCTACAAAATCACTTTAAAGGACGATTCAATTTAAACACTCATACCTCCACTCTATCGCACGAACAAATAAATATTGGTACATAAGAAGATCCAAAGTTTGTGAATATCTGTACTTGTTGTACACCTCAAGGGAGATAAGGTTTTATATGCTTGTTTAATTAGTACGAACATGTTTTCACATGTACATATGATGATCTTAAGACTTATGACACATAAATAATACAACATGTGATTCCAATTAAGGAAGGGACCAAACCTTTTCAACAGAAACTGAGGAAATTTCATCCTACTCTTGAGCCCCTCGTTTAAAAAGAGTTAAGAAAACTATTGGATTATTGGATCATTTTAAAATTTATTCATTCAACATGGGTCTCTAATATGTTTTAGGTAAGAAAGAGGTCTAGGCAGACTCACCTATGCATAGATTTTCTCAATCTGACTCACACCTTAGAAAAAGATAACTATCCAATATCATCAACGAAACAATTTTTTCAAGCAATATTGAGGTTTGAAATGTTTTTTTTTTTGGAAGGTTTTTCAAGATACCACCAGGTTATAGTGGCAGAACTTGATAGGCACAAGACTACGTTTAGAACAAAATGGGGTGCATTTTATTTTAAAATAATTCCTTTTAGACTTTTCAACGTAGATTATACTTTCCAACGTGCCATGAAAATCATATTTCATGGTTTAATCAGATAGAGGGTTGTGATTTAATTATATGATGTGACGATGTTTTCAAAAAGAAATTATGATCACTTGTGTCATCTAAAGAAAATTTTTGAGAAATGTTTCAAATATGAGATATCCCTTAATCCTAAAAAGAACATTTTAATAGTGTCTGAGGGAAATATCATGGGCCATATTATCACACAGAGTGGGATTAAGGTGGACCTTGAATGGGTCAAAGCTATTACCATATTCCCTTCCTGGTGAATAAGAAAGTTATACATTCCTTCTTAGGGAAAATCAATTTCCTTTGCAAATTCATCTCTGACTACGCATAGATAGTGAAACCACTACAAGAGATGATAAATAAGGATGTAATATACAAGTGTGACAGAAGGGAAAATGATGCTTTCACCCATATGAAGAAATCAATCCCAAAATCACCAACACTGTACAGTCCAAACTTCGACAAATATTTCATATTGTACACCTTCACTTTTGATACTTCTCTCACTACAGTTGTTACTCAAAATAATGATCAAGATAATGAATGGCCTATATAATTCATGATTTCCATATTGCAAGGATGTTAACTAAATTACCCTTCCATTGATAAGAAAGCTTACACAGTCTAGAAGGAGGTAAAATACTTCAGGATATATCTTATCAAAAATCAGGTCATTATCTTTACTCCACACCCAAATGTTATATTGTTGTTTTTCTCACATGATATAGGAGAGAGAAGAGTGATTTGGATGAAAAACTTGCAAGAATATTATCTTGAGATCAAGTCTATGCACATGACCAAGGGCCATGGTCTATTCCATCTATCAGCAAAAGAGGAAAGTTCACCAGAAGATGACTCTTCTGGATGGGAGCAGGAGATATAAATGTATAACATCGAAAAAGCTACCCCCATTGATGCATCCACCTATTGGTATCTATATGTGCGAAAATATCTTGAGCTTCGTACCCTTACCTCTCATTTATTAGAAAGAAAAAATAGGGATAGATTGAAATATCCATCATATCAGTTGGTACACAAAGTGATTTTTAGGAAGCACCACAATGGGTCCTACTGCAGTAAATTTTGCGGGTGACACTATTGCACACAAGATTATGAGGGATGTTTATTATTGGCCCATACTCCTCAAGGATGCTCATGCATATGCCCATAAATGTATGATTTTTCATAAATGTGATGGCTGAGATAAGAAGTCAGCTTCCCCATTGCAACCCATTGTTATAGAATGACTATTACAATAATGGGGCTTAGATGTCATTGGGGAGATCTTTCCACACTCATCGAAGAAACACCACTAAATTCTCACTGCTACAAACAAATTCACATGGTGGATAAAAGTGGTTCCTCTCAATCAAGTGATTGATCAGGAAGTCATCAATTTCTTCAAGTAGAACATTATGTCAAGGCTCGGTGTTCCGACATCACTTATTTTCAATACTGGAACATATTTATCATCACTTAAACTCTATGATTTTTCATTAGAAAATGGAATTGTATTGAAACATTCATCTAACTATTATCTACATGGTAACGGTCTTGCTGATTCAACCAATAAAAACCTTATCTTTATCATCAAAAAGACATTTTACTCTAAACAAAGGAAATCAAACAATTCTTTGTTGAAATATTTATCGGCTAACTGTGGCATGCCTAAACCTTCTCTAAAAACATGTCCTTACTTTCTGGTGTATGGAAAATAAGACATCCTAACTCTGAACATATATCTATCTTCCCTTAAACTTTCACAAGAATCTCACAGTAATACTTGTCTTCTGGTTCAGAGTAGGATAAACACACTCTTAAAGCTACAAGAACAAAGGAGGAAATAAAAAGAAAAAAATTATCTTCATCAGAACCATATGAAGAGATGGTTTTAAAATAAGTCTACAATGAAGAAGGAATTTAGTGTGGGTGACCTAGTCTTGAAGTTGGGTGAAGCACATAAAGAGAAGGGGAAGCACAATAAGTTCTAGTCCCTATGGATTAGACCATTCTTTGTTCATGAGAAACTTGGCTAGCACAGTTATCATCTCTAATATTTGGATTGGATGATGGACTCTTTTCCTGTCAATGACTAATATTTGAAACGTAATTTTGAAAGATATTCTAGGGTTGTTCCCCACCATATGTATATTGTCTTTCATTATGTCTATTTTATTTTCATGGCCACTATTTTCGATTGTCTTTTTGTTCTTGTCAATAAGCATCATATGAAAGTGTTTTTTTTTGTTCCAATGCATGTGGAAAAATGGAAAAGGGCCTTGTGACACTACAACATCTGGCTACCCTTTAGTCCTTGTTCTTCATCTTAGTTCATGAGAGTTTTAGTCAAAGATGTTTTGATCAATAATTTTATCCTTGCATAAGGAGAGCTTTGTGTAAAACCATGATATTTGTATATATTATAGGAACCTTATTCCTACACTCGGTTCTTTATGTTCCAGTGTTTTCCACATTGATCCAATCAAATAGAAAAGGATAAGGGGAAAAGCTTAACAAGCATACTAATATCATAGGTATTTATATAAAATTCTTTGAAGGAAAAACCTATTCAACTCTAAATAATTCATGATCCTTCTTCTAGCCCATGAAATAAATAAATTCATTTTCATATTCCTATTCCTATAAATAAAAATAAATAAAGGGTTAAAGAAGAGAAAGACTTCCTATGCAGATAGGTGAAGCAAGTAACTTTTCGAGGGTACTGTCCAGGCTTACTAGCACTAAAGAAATACCATTTCTCCTATAGCAACTCTATAGGGTTAATATCTACGCCTACTGGCAGCAGACCAATTCGAGGGATGAAAGCTAAGACTCTAAATATCTAAAGCTCGTGAACTATATTAACATTCTCCTAGATCAAAACAAATGTGATATGGTTGGCCCTATGGATTATTTCAACCGAGAAAGGAATGAAGAGGGCTATGACTATAAATGGGGTAAGTGAGGAAGCTAAAGTAATTTTCATGATGAATCAATACTTCCTAAGAGCTACACCCTACATGAAATGTTATACGAAGGTAAAGAAGCTAGAGTTCTTCTACTGTGTCACCAAGTGTTTTCACTACTACAACACCCTCCAAATTTTTTGCCTACATCTAAATTTTGGGTCCTACTTTGACTTTGAATGTTTTCATTACTAGTAGTAAATCATTCCATGTATATTCTTTAAGTTTCCAAGTCTCATTTGGAATAAAACCAAAATGTCATATTTTGGCAAGGGAAGTGTCACATATCGCATAAGCGTATTTATGGGTCATTTCAAGGGATAAATTTGGTACCAATGAGTCTTTTTTGTCATATAAACATGTGTTACACTCATTCGAAAAATTTTCTACAATGTTGCACAAGTTTCGTCACTATCATCACAACATGTATATTAAATGTCGCACTTAGAGGAATTTGTCGTATTGTCGTCGCATTGAGGGGGTCATGTTTCTCATCTGTTCTCAGTGATCAATTTTGTGTCTTCGATTGTTATGAGTGTGTGATCATGTTCAAGTTTTTTTCCTAAGAAAAAATCCTTCACTCAGCCCTCTGGAGCTATGAACTACGCAGTCTCAACCCTCAATATCATTCCTTGCCTCTTAGAACTACGTAATACGTAGTACCTACCTCCCAGAAGTATGCACTACACAGTCTTAGTACTCAACCTTGATCCCTTGAGCCCCAAAAATACACATACTATCCTCCCAATTAGCTCTATATATGCACTGTGCATCGTCAAGCCTCAAGCTTCCTTCCAACGTCCTTGAATTGCCGAATTGTTCAATCCCTAGGCCTCTCTCCCCCTAGAACTATGCAATGGGAAACTTCAAGCTTCAATATTTCCTCCTTCAGCTCCTCAATTGTTCAGTCATATTACCCATTGCTTCTTGAACTACACTCTATGTTTTCTAAAGCCTCAGCCCTCCCCCCTAACCTCTACAACTACATATTGCATAATTTGTGAGCCAGTATCTCATTCTAGCACCCAGTTTCATCTCAGTCATTGATTTTCATAAAGCATGTTAGTCTAGGATTTTTTTTTACTGATATCGTCTCATCATGAGTGGATTTCAGTTGTAGGTATTGTTTTTTCTCCTAGAGATAGTTTCAAAAGACCAGTGCCTAGGACATCTTAAATTCAGAGGTTAAATGTGAACAATTATAATGATGCCTCTGATAGAAAATGGATAAAAAGAATAATGGTTTTGGTGGTTGAGGAATGGATATGACCTTGGAGTCTAATTAATTTGAACTAACCTTTACTACTAGAGGGCTCAAGAGGATGAATGGCTGGATGGCTCTCAGATGGGGCAAGTATGAAACAATGAGTAGAGGCTTTCAAATTATGAAGAGGTGTTGATGAAGAACGAAGGAGGAATCCGCAAAAGATAGGCCTAAAATCCTTAAGAATATATCTCCGACGAACTCATAGGGAACAGATGTGAGTGGAATATGATCAACAACAGAGATTTTTGGAATGTGAATTAAGGGAGCACAACAAACATAGAACATGAGCATTATACATACATGAATTCATGGATAAAAATCACACCACCAGTAGCTACATTACACAAATCTTCTAAGCATCAAAAAATGAAAGATGATTATAGATAAGCATGATAATTCAAATAAAAAAGAGAACACACATACATACTACTCATTTCTCCATCTAGAATCCAAATAAATAGCTCTGTATATTACATTATATTCAAAATAGCTCTCCCAAATATGTATCTCAGAGCATAAAGAGCACAGTTGCACAAAAATACAACAAAACCTCTCCAAAATTCAGAGCCTTCGTTTCATCTCTGAAATCTCTATATATAGAGTTCCATTTTAGAGTCTACAAACAAATAAACATTTATGATCAGCCCAGACATATGAAAATACAAATACCCTAAAAAGCTAGCAGAGTGTGCATCAAGAAATCACTCCTATAAAAGAAAATCAAAACAGAATCAGGTGAAGTCAGGATTTCACCAGTAAAACATCATAATTAGAATGTAAAAAGAAACAAAATTATGGTCTGCATAGGCAAAATCCTGGAATATTCCATGGGGACGGCAAGGAGTGGTCATGAACAGGTGGGTAGTCTGGTTTCTACCACTTTATTTCATCTATTGTCGAAAGGCCTCCACTCTCTCGTACTCATGATTTCCATAATCGTCATGAAATGACCTGTTACACTGTGTATGCCTAGCTCTTCAGTGGGGGTTTTTTTTGACAAACTGAATATACCTCTGCTGTGTTGGTCCCACCTAAACTAATGCAGTGTTTGAGTTGCAAAGATAAGAGACTGGATTTCGGAGGGGGGCATGGATGGTTTGTCATATTGGATGTGTGGGGGGGGGAGTTGCAAAAACACTCCATTTTGACGCATAGCATTAGAGGCGGTATCAAAAACTGGCCATTTCAGACCCCCCTGGTGTTAACCTTCAGAAGGTGAGGGGGGGAGCCGAAGCAGATCATGAACCATCGGATGTATGATAATGAGTGGATATGAAGGAGAGATGGTGGAAGCGATGGGGAGCTTAGCGACATGATTAAAACTAGAAAGAGTAAGACAAAGGCCATGAAGGGGATATTCATGACATGGCAAGGAGGTAGGGCCAAAGCTCGTATCGCAAATCACAAGTGGGAGTGTTATCATTTGAGAAAGAGGAGCGAAGCGCGCAGTGAGATGGCAGGAAGGCGACGTGGAAAGGTGGAGGTGGGGCCCAACTTACATCAAAAATTGCAATCGAAAGGTTTTACATATGAGAAATGGTAGGTAAGAGTTAAATCTTACGGGGAGCAATGTGCAGTGGGTAGGGAATGGGTGAAGTGGCGGAAGTGGGACTCGCCTGCAGATCGCAATCAGGAGTATTTAGTTATGAGGTAGCAGGAGGTAAATACTATAATATATGACGTGCAATGTGCACTGGTGGAATGTTGGCGATGTGAAAAGGTAAATGGTAAGTTTCTTTCCTTTTTCAACTACAGGGCGTCCTCCGAACCCGCGCTTGATGTGTTTGGTATTCATCTTATCCACTCTAGTTATCCATTGGCTTAACCTTGATTTTTCATTATTTTTTCAAAAGAACCATAAGCCAACATTGGCTTCATTGGGGATGACATAATTGTTTGAGTGTGTAGAGAACTCATAGACCACCTGCTTGTGTTCTTCTTCATGTACCTGGGATCATCGTTAGAAACATGTTCAAGCATATTTAACCAAAAACAAAATAGGAAGTGATGCAGATATAACAAGCGACATATAAAAAATTTGAAGATATGTACAATGGGCTGTCATATCCCACTATCAGTGCTCGAAGTAAGGCTTGAGAAACTGTCCATTTACAAGCATCTCAAGTGTATCTCCTTCCAAATTCTCCAACGGAAAAGTATTGTTGCCTTTGATCTCTGCCACCCTAAATGGACCAAACTAGAGAGGGTTGAACTTCCCATGTTTCCCTTTGTTTGCCCGCCTGACATCCCATCATAGCACCAAATCCCCTACTTTGATTTCCCTATCTTTAGCTCTTTGTTCAAATAATCCTTTCATCTTTTCCTTGTACTCTGCTAGTCTGAGGCTTAGTTGTTCCCGTGTTTCACTTAGCTCAACTAATTGGTTCATTATTCTGATAAGGTCATTTGGCTCTTCCTCACTCTCTTGTAAGAATCAGGCCACAGGTATTGTAAGTTGAATAGGGAAGACTACAACTCTGCCATACACTAGTTCATAAGGGGACTTCCATGTGGATCTTTTAGTGGTGATGTGATTTGCCCAAAGTGAAAACTTGAGCTAGGAATCCAAGTTATTTTGGTTTTTTTTTAGGGTCTTCTTCAAGATCCTCACCAGTGTCTTGTTAGATGATTCTACCATCCCATTCCCCTGTGGGTAATATGCAGTGGAGTGTCCCAACATGATATTGTAATGCTGACAGAAATTTACAAATTCAGCCAACTTTGTAGAAATTTGAATAACTATTAAATTATTCACCGATATTATCCTGATCACACACTATTTGAGCTTCATGCATAATACATAACCTCTTCTAATATTGATCATTAATTGCGGAAATATAAACAATCGCATGCGCACATCAAAACCATAAACAATCACACATATAAACATAGTATTTATGGGAAAGCTTAAAGCTGAAAACCCCCAACTATCTGTATATTATAATGATAGAGATCATGTAACAATAATTGTACAAACTCCTCACAAGCTCTCAGTACAATATCCAATTGTTACACACTACACAAGCTCAGATCTAACAAAACACATGCTCCAATCTGCTCCACCTGTTAGCCTGCCTCTACTGCGCAATCCAAGATGAATAATGGCCCAATCTGAGTTCGAATCCACCTGGTATGCACTGCGCAATCCTCATTGGCATCTCCATCAATGCGTGGTGCAAACTCATGCACCAGTATGGTCACAATTGCTAGTCACACTTGCTCTTTCACCTACCTCTCCACTGGTCTCCACTGAAACTGTCCATGCACTGAAGTTAACTGATGTATTCTTTAGTTGATTTATGAGTTAATAATTAGTGAATTAATTAATAATTAATTCACACCACTCTCACTAGTGTATCAATCAGTTAGACTAGATACAACTAGCTCAACTATTTTTAGCTTAGTTAAACTGAACACAACTCCATTAACTTCCTCAATCAACTCCACCAAACTCTCTCACATGAGTTCTAACTGAAGTATCCATGCAATAGCTCCACTTGACCCTTAGGAATAGCGTAATTCCTTCTGTCAGCTCCTGTGCCACATCTGTGCACTTAACTGAAGTGCTCCAAGAGAATAAGATAATGTTTAGAGTCCAAATATTATTAAGAGCTAATAATATTCGACATATCTATTTTTAGACTGGCAATCTAAAAATAGATTCCGCCCAGTATGTCTAAAAATAGAAGTCCACCTATTTTTTCCGACTTGACCAACCATCCACAAATAGCATCCTGCAACTCATAGAACATGATCCATATGTCTAAAAATAGACTTTGCGCCAAAAATAGCCTGCGGGCCCACTTAGTGAAGGCAACTTCTTTTCACTAAGCTCATCATCTTGTTGCATTCTCAACACTCCCTCTCAACAAGATATGGATTATCTGCAACCCCTATCCTACCTCTGTGGTATTCGAATTTTCTCCTGGTGAGCGCCTTCGTCAAGATATCAGCATCCTGATCCTACGTAGGAATGTATGAAAGTAACATGATCTTCTGCTGCACACAATCTCTGATATGATGATACCGGATGCCAATGTGTTTATATCTATCATGAAATACTGTATTAACTGAGAGTTTGATGCAACTTTGATTATCACAATAAATCACAGTAGGATCCAAGTGTGACCCAAACAACCCGACCAGGATCTTCCTCATCCATATAGCCTCGCATACAGCCAAACTCGCTGCCATATACTCGGCCTCTACTGAACTGAGTGTCACGGATCTCTGCTTCCTGCTGTACCAAGAAATTTTTGTCGACCCAATACTAAAAATCCCTCCAAATGTGCTCTTTCTGTTCATTGGGCTCCCTGCCCAATCTGCATCCTTGAATCCACATAGCTTCACCTCATCCAACTATCTGTACCATAATCCATATCTCGATGTGCCTTTGAGATATCTCAATACATGCTTGCCTGCCTTCTAGTAGAGCTTGGTTTGCTTAACCATAGCTTGTGAAAGTTGGTTAACAGCATAGCATATGTCGGGTCATGTATTGACCAGATACATAAGCGACTCCACCAACTGTCGATAAACAATGGCATCCACTACCTCTGCCGAAGTAGCATCCTCCTTCCTCCAACCACCAGGAAGAGGAGTATCAACAGGCTTGCAACCATGCATGTTGAACTTCTCCAGTATCTCCCGGGCATACTTACCCTGAGAAACAAACATACTCCATCACCGTGTCGCCAGTCCCAATCCCAGGAAATAATGAAGGAGGCCCAATCCTTTCATCTCAAAATCTTTTGCAAGATCCTCCTTGCATGAGAGTATCAATAGCTCATCACCTCGTCAAAATCAAATCAACTATATAAAGTACAATGATCAGCAACTTACCCTCCACCACAATCGGGGTATAGGTTAGGATCTCCGTCGCACTGGAGAATCCAAGTCCGGTGAGATAATCGTCTATCCATGCACCAGGCACGGGTTCTTGCTTCAACCCATACTGCTCCCTTGAGTCCGCACACATGTGACTCGCTCGGTTGAAGATCTCAAAAACCTTTCAAGCAATTTTACGTACACCTCCTGCATTCCTCAATCACCCCATCGAGGTTCAGCTCTTCATCCATATGATGAATGTGCCACCCCATCTGTGCTGAGAGAGAAAGAATCATCCGTATGGAAGAATACCTTGCGACAGGTGCAAAGGTCTCCTCATAATCGATCCCCTCAATCTGTGAGAAGCCTCGGGCAACAAATCTTGCCTTGTACTTCTCCACACTCCCGTCAGCCGCCTGCTTCGCTTTGTAGATCCATCTCGAACCCACCACTGATTTCCCTTCCAACCTTGGGACAATCTCCCATGCACTGTTTTTGACAATTGAATCATACTATTCCACCATGGCATCTACCCATGCGGGGTCCTCCACAGCTTCCTTGAAAGAGGATGGTTCTGTCACGATACACTTGCTCACAAGAGCCATGTATCCAAAGTGGTATAGATTAGGTAACTGTTTCCACTGCGCTTGCGATGTAGGTGCTCCTACAACCTTCTCTCGCATCTGCCTGATCCACCACTCACCGTAGTGCGCTTCCGCCTTCTAATGGTTGGCATCAGTGAGTGGTCTCTTCCACTCCATGAACCTCCTCTTATGGCTGATCCACATCCTGAGGCTCATCCTTAGGAACTAATAGCTCCTCCTCTGCATGCAAGTGTGGCTCCCTCTCAAGCGAACACTTCATGGTTTTCTCCTCCCGAAATTTGATATCCCGTCGCACAACAGTCTTGCGACTGTCTGGCAAATACACACGATATTTGTGGGGCGTATCAGTGTACCCCACAAATATCCCAACCTATGCAGTCGGCTCCAGCTTCTTCCTGGCATCCTTCGTCACATGAATGTAAACAGGTGAACCAAAAATCCTCAAATGGGAAATATCAGGCCTCTTACCAGAAAACGCCTCCTCGGGTGTACTCATGCCAAGTATCCTGTGAGGACAATGGTTCTGCACATATACTGCAGTATTTCATGCCTCAGCCCACAAGTGTATGGGAAGGCCCTGATCATGCAACATCGCCCGTGCAACACCCACGATCGTTCTGTTCTTTCGCTCAGCAACCCCATTCTGCTGTGGGTTATGAGGTGCTATGAGCTCTCTTTGAATTCCTTCTACGCTGCAAAAGTCCTTGAATTCACCAGAGATGAATTCATTACCATTGTCGCTCCTAAGAGCCTTCACCTGCTTCCCCGATTCTTTATCAACCAGTGCCTTGAACTCACAGAACTTTGAGTATGTATCACTCTTCTTCTGCATGAAGAAGATCCAGCACTTCCAAGAAAAATCATCAACAAATATCACATAGTACTTGTGCTTTGTTGTTGAAGCTACTGAGAAATGTCCACACACATCTGTGTGAATTCTCTCAAGGATTGTCGTGGCGCGACTATCCTTCTCGTGAAAGGTGGCTTTCAAAAATTTTCCCAAGGTACATCCCTTGCACTGATCTGACTGCGCAAGAGTACCCTTAGGAAGCCCAGTAGAAATCTACTGCGGTATCTTCAAAGCTCCATGGTGAAGGTGGCCCAATCTCCGATGCCATAGCTCTCCATCATCCCGGCTCACCACTCCTTCTGCCTTGCCTGCCATTGCTGTGCAGCCATATACCTGCAATTGATAAAGGTTCTTAACTCAACTCCCTCCTCCTGAGTCTCACTCGCTGCTCTGCCCAGGAACGCTCGCTAAAGACAACATCATATCCCTTGTCTTCTAACATCACCACAGAGATAAGATTCTTCTTCAATCCTGGAACATGCATCAATTCCTTCAATACGAAGGGTTTACCAGAATCCCTCTCAAAGGAAATGGTACCGATACCGGTCACACTATATCTACCATCATCACCCATCTCGATGTGCACTCCAAGATCTTTCTCATCCTGATCAGTAAACAAATCTCGATCTCCTGTCATGTGAAAAGACGCACCACTGTCCAGAAACCACACTGAACCCATCACACTTGAGACAAAGCATGCGATCAGCGAAAAATCCAGCTCAAACTGTGAGGCTAAGGCCTCTCCAGCTGCAGATCCAGCAGCCTGCTTATTTTTCTTCTTCTGCGGGACACATGTCTGTCAGGCGATGCCAGAAGGTGGAAAGCACTTCACCTTGACACCCCGTCTCTGCCTTTTTTGCACCCAGCGTAGTGTTTCTCTTGCTCTTCCCCTTCTTTGCTTTGCAGCTAAAGTGTTAGTGGCGGAATCTCTACGAAGGCAGTACGAAAAAGGACCACTTTAGCTACGCATAACTAATAGCCCTAACAACAAAAGTGGTTGCCAATATCTTCAGATCTGCGGTTAGTTGAACAAGAAAAGAGCTGCAAAAAACCAGATCTATGCATGGAAAGACATTAAGCAGTAAAAACAAGGGTTTGCTTCATATACCAATAAACAAGACAAGAACAATTTTTGAAAGAATTTTTGTATTAATTTGGCACCTGGGAGGAAAACAAGAAGGCGTATCCAATTCTCCTCAGTGGGATGGGTTCTTGGAAGTCCTCAGCACTTCAGATCTAAGATTTCCCTTACAGTAGAAAACCATCAGAAAGAATAGAGCTCAAAGGAGCTCACACAACAAATAAATGGAAAAATGAGACTGCATGTATAGATCTGCAGTGATCTAATAGGCAAACAAAAAAGCTGAAGAATGGTAGGAAAAACTCTCCTATTTATAACAAAATATTGGGTCATTCTAGATCTTGGTGCATGATTAAAATAATGTTAACCAAATCTAGATCCACCTTTTATGGAATATTTTATTATATTTGTTGGAGGGAAAAAGCATTTGACTTGGGTCAAATCCCTTTATTTGTCAAAATAAATAAATAAATGATTTATTTATCTTTTTAAGGAAATGGTTGAAAGATAATCAAATAAATAATGATTTATTTAATTATTTAAGGAAGTGGTTGAAAGATAATTAAATAAATAATGATTTATTTAATTATTTGTGTGTGATTTGGTCATATTTAACAAGGAATATTATCTAAATAAGATTTAAATAATTATTCCTAGAAAATAATAAGATAAATAAAGGTTTATCTAATTAATTTCTTTGTTTTTGGGTTAAACATGACTGGGAATAATAATTAAATTATGGTTTAATTAATTATTCCACGAGGAAAATTAAACAAAATAGGTTTGTTTAATATTTCCTTTTGGGGTTTCCTATTTAGACCATAAGAAATCTAATAAATGTGGTTTATTAAGTTATTTTACATAGTGAAAGAAATTTTACTTAGGGTAAAATTGGTCTTACATGGTGTACTTGGGTCCATCTAATGATAATAGGTTAGATGACCAAAAAATGGTGTAACAGATTTCCCCCCAGCGTGCGAGTGTCAAGAGCAAATCGTATGACCGAAGTACGTTGTAAGAACACAATCACTAGACAACAAAAGGGGTGTCAGAGAGAGAAATGTGAGGTAGATAGTGTGCTGAAGGACTAGACCCTGAGGAGATGAGACTCGCAGGTGCAACAAGTCTCTTTTTATGAGAGGGTACCTGTGCTGAAGGCGGCGGGGGAGGCATACCTATGCTCGCCGAGACAAAGTACAAAAGAATAGTGTGTCTAGTAAACAAGGGACCGAACCATAAAGTACAGCTGGCATAATCATGAGCCAGATAAAAATACAATGAGGAATCCCATATACATGTTGTGCCTGGGATAACAGCCAGGACTTGTACAATAATATCTGAGTACATGAGATACAAATACAACCCAAATGCCCCCCGTAAATGGGGAAGGGCTCACAAAATCTGACTGATACATGCAAATCAAAGAGGCGCTGCAAGTGGCTAAGGCCAACATCATCAAATATCTGGAGCTGCATCGAAGGCTGCAAGGAGGAGGTCATCAGGGCATGTGGGGGGCTACCTGCAGGGCCACCCCCTCATGAGGGTTGAGACATCTCACACACACCCAGGAATCATCAAGAGCTGCTGCTGTATCACTGAACCATCAAGTATACGGATCTCGGTCATGCTGAAAGGAGCTGGAGTGGAGAAACAATCAAGTCAAAGGGAAATGAGAGATCCCTTTTCCTGATCCGAGGCACCGAACAAGAGTGGAAGATGGAACCAAGGTACACCGCCCTCTAGACCCGGCTTCTGGAATGAATGAGCTGATGTCAACAGAAGGAGGTCTGCCATAAGTGAGGCAATGAGAGATCCTCAACTAAGGCACGAGAGAAAATAGTAGAGCGATGGACAGACTAACACTAATGATGATGGTGAAATGGAAAGGACTGAGTAGCGAATGGACGACTTCCCTTGTTAGAGCATAAAGGGCATGAATGACATGGCAGCGACTGACACAATATCATAAGGGATAGGGTACAGTGGAACTGAAGGTCATAATGTGCGACACAAGAGAGAGACCAAGAAATGAAGGATGGAGGGCTATAGCGGGGTACAAAGGGACTCGGGATAGACTCTATGAATGTGATGATGACTCAACTTGGATGCTCTAAACAAGGGCGACTCGATGGTGCTGCCACACATTAAAGGCCCAATGGGGGACCATTAAAACATGAGTACAAGATGGTAACTCATGACGAAAATTGACACGAACAAATACAAGTAAAGAGGCAAAATGGTGCCCCAAGTACAAGTGTCGTAAGTGAGGAAATTTGGTTTTAGGGAGAGGTGAAGTGACCCTTCCTGGACAAAATGTGTCTGGGTGAAGTGTCAAATCACAAAAAAATAATAGATACCCATTTGAGAGCTCGGTGAGATCTTTCCAACGGTGCAGACGGTTTGTCAAACGGGGCTACGGTATGGTCGCAGCAGTCGAAAGAAGAAACAGGGGTTCTCTTTTAATAAGGCAGTTTTCCCTCGAAATTCACTCATTTTCTATTGTTGCTGTGGTGAATGTAGAGAGGAGAGAAGGCCCTAAAACTTGTGGCAAGTGTAGCGGACAAACCGACCGTTGGAATCGAGATCCGTCAGTTGCAGGTAAGAGGCCTAACCTTACTCTTTCATTTTGATGGATTGAAAGTTTAGTTTAGGGCCCAGAATCTCAGAAACAGACCCTCCTTCATCTCTACGGCTAGGTCAAACTTTTTGGGCCAAAAAGTACGACCTGGGAAGCAGGTTTCAGGGCAAAAAGTGTGACCTGTCCCAGAATTGCGCAGAAAACTGCGACTTGGGAGATGAAGGGGTTTTAGTGCTGTTTTATGGCTGAGAGTTGGGTTTTTGTGTTTGGTTATGGTATTCCGGTTCTGTATGTTGACAAAGATGATTTTTTTGTGTAGGTATGGAAGATTTATGGGTTAACTAGAGAGAGAGAGACCTGGGTACATTACGGGCAGAGATCCAGGCAGATCAGGGTGTCTGTCGTGTGTTGGCCAGGTTTGGGGTTCTAAAGTTTTTGGAGAACCCTTTGATGAGAGCCGGAGAGCCCTTGTTGGCCCGGATTATCAGTTATTGGGATCCATAGCATGAGGTCTTTGTAGTGCAGGGGCACAGGATCGAACTGACAGTCCAGGATGTGTATTTTCTGACAGTTCTCCCGCCACTTGGGATGGTGGGAAACACGCAGCCAGTATTACTGTGGGGGTGGCATATCATGGAGTTTGTGGAGCGACATTGTCGACCGGGTCTCCAAGTCAAGGGGACTCGGATACTGATCGGGGATCTAGAGAGGCTAGAGACCCGTGCAGTGGCCGCAACGTTGCTGCGTATCCTGGGCAACCAGGCGCTCCATCACATCACTGGGGGGCAGATGATGATTGTGGAGAGTGTGTTGAGTGGGACCTACTATGGGTGGGCCCAAATGATGCTGGTGTCGCTAAAGCGACAGTTGTTGCTCTGCAAGCGGCAAGTGAACCACGATTGCTCGTATGGGACTTTATTGTGTGCCTTCTTCTTTGAGAAGATCCCGACCTTACCGCCTTGTATACAGCTCCCAGATGGGGGCCCGACAGAGCCCAGGATGTGCCGATGGGGGCAGCTACTGTGCAGAGGAGGAGGAGGGGCGGTCGAGTGAGTGTTTCGACCTGAGTTCTTTACCCATTGGGATCATATGTCATTATACATAGACAACTATCCCTATAGTGGGATGATTTATTGTGGGGATCCAGACCTACCACTTCCGCCTGGTCGAGTATGGGGGCCCGATGGTAAGTGATAAGTAACTATTCTTGTATGGGCATGTTAAAGTTATTGAATAGTAGTCATGGTACTTATTCATGTACTTTTGGTATGCAGATATAGCTCCGGTAAAACCGGCCGGATATATGGGACGCCCGGCAGCCTCTGGAGCTGCAAGGCCGAGTGGGTCGAGAGCAGCGCGCAATGAGGATGCGGCTGCCCTTCTGGAGGACATCCGCCGTAGATGCGAGACGTTGCTGACTGGATTTTCAGAGCGTGGGTGGAAAGATTTAGATGACCAAAAGACGGGAGTACGTACTGTCTTCGAACAAGAAAGCCGGCGGGGCATGGCGATGGCCGTCAATAGTACACGTGGGATTCGCCGGGCCGCAGGGCAGAGCCACGGCTCGTGGATCCGTCGTATAGTGGAGGGGTGCGCGGGGAAACGCCCCCCAGGCGTAAAGGTGTGGTGCCCCCAGTTTTGAGTTTTTTGTAACATGCTGTGGGCATGTCATATGTATCAGAGTAGATGGACTCTAAACACATGTTTTGCGACACATATTATGGATATGCGTCGTTTCTAATGATTATGAATGTTATTGTCTTGTATGAAATGCGTGCGATAAATGCCAATCTAGAACATGGTTTGCAATACTATCTACATAGTGATTCTGTTCTCGAGGTACATGGTTGAAAGTGATGGTTTCAAATGCACGTATCAAGAGTTTCACTCATAAATAGCGTCTAAACAGCACAGGGTTATGCACACGATAAACACCATTAAGTGGCATGACAAGAAGCAGGGAATCCAAACGAACATGTAGATGGAGGATGCGATGGAAGAGGGCATCGGCTAAGAGACCACTCACTGCATCATATTTGGCCTGATTGTTGGTGGCAGAACCAATGCAGACCCCGTTAGAGAGGAAAAGGGCCTGCAAGGGGGTGAAAATGGCCCAACCTGCCGAGGCTAGATTCCGGGAGTAACGACTTGCCCCATCGGCGTAACCGATAAAGGGTGGGGACGGGGGGTCCTATAGAATGGTGTCACAAGACAACAAATGGGGGGAGGAGACACAATGACGGCAGCATGAGCGGACAGAAGACATCGAGCAGCAATTGCGGGAGGGAGTGCAAGGGGCAGGATGATGATGACTCATATACAAACTAGAGGATGGTATATGAGGGCTATCGGGAGTGTGGCGAGGACTCGGGCTGCGGAGGTCAACAGAGACACGGGGTGGAGTGATCTCGTGTATGGGTAGAACAGAGGGGGTCAGGCAAAACAACAGGGGAGGATGCAGGGGGACTGGGCTCGAAGTGTCTTGCAGAGGAGGAGAGGTAAAGAATGGTCGTAGTAGACTCCGTCATCTGAACATCAGGGGGGGGATGTTGATGGGAGCGGGGGGATCCTCAAGCTGTCCCGAAGCATACTGCGCAAGTATGGGAGAGGCGGATTGATTTTGTTCAACCTCATACTCTCGGACTACCTCTAAAGAGGCGCGGTAATGCGTCAGGTGAAGACAATGGTGGGAGTAATGGCCATGGACTCCAAACAAAGCACAGGGTTTGTTGGTGAGGAGGGTCTTGGGGTTCTTGGTTACAGACGAAGAAGGAATGGAGGCTTCAGGGACTGTAGATTCGGGGAACGCGACTTTAACCATGGGCTGAATACGGGGTAACTCGAGACAAGCATGGGTGGCATGACCGGCGATATCACACAAGGCACAAGGCTTTGCGGGCGGAGAAGGGGCTGGTTCAGTCGTGGTGGTCTTGTCTTTGGGTGCCCCCTTGCGAGCTTTTCCTTTCTTCCCGGGAGCCGTCACGATAGGAGAAGGGTCCTGTGGAGGTGCTGGGGGCACAGTGGCAACGGAGGAAGCGAGGGGGACCGGTTGAACCGGAGTCAAAGCCATGTAGGGTTTGGGGTGACCAGGAGGGGTAGCGGCTGGAGGATCAAGGTACCAGACTGGTATGCCGAAGGTGAGGTTAGGGAGAGAGAGGGTGGGCATGACGGGGACAGAATATACTCCGGGAGGGGGAGCCAGGAAAGGTATCTGCCCAACAGGGTAATGACCAGGAGGGATGGCTCCGAGATGGTTAAGGCCTGGGGGAACCGATCCAGGAGGATAAAGGGGTTCAGGGATACCTGCTGTAGGGGGAGGGCCAGAAGGAGGAGGATCGGCTGGCTGAGATGAATGGCTAGGAGCGGGTTGCGGAGGGCGAGAGGGAGGTTGCTGACTAGCCGAAGCAGGCCGCTTAAGGGCAGCCTAAGACGATTGCATCATGCAAACATTCGATAAGCTGGGATCAGTGATAGGAGGAGAGGGTAGACCAGGAAATGTTCCAAGCAGGGAGGAGTCTTTGTAAACGCGGGGGGAGACACTGGTCAAGGAATCAATGGTTTTCTTGTTGGCTACAGAAGAGATGGTCGTCTCAGGTGAGGTCTGAGATTTTGACTCATGATATGTCAACTGGTCAATGGTGACTATCTTTCCATTATGGGGGAAAGACATCTTGCGGAAGACCGCGGATGGGACAGCAGACATAGCATAGGTGTAGCTTCGCCCCAATAGAATGTTGTAGTCTAGCGGGGCGTCTATGACTTCGACGTCAACGCAAACATTCTTACCGGTGAGGGTGATAGGACAATTACGAAACAGGCCAATGGGCTGGGAGGCATGGTCATCCCATGCTCGGAGGGTGATCGTGGAAGGGGCCAACTCAGGGGATCTGAGTTGCTTCCAAACCAAAGCAGACATCACGCAGGTGGATGCCCCCTCATCAATTATACACCAGGAAACGTTGGCGTTCAGGATTATGACTGGATTTGGAAGGCGACGGAAGGAGGGAGAGGAGGATGGTCCAATTGAGTGGCATCGAAAACAATCATTTGGTCATCAGCAGGATCTACAGCGCCCACAGCAGATAGTAGAGCCTTCTTTTGGGAAGGGCACGACTAGAGGAGTTCCAGTGTTGAAATGGTAGCAGGAGATTGCGCCAAATCATCTACTATGCTATACGAATGAGCAGCTTGACCAGAAGCAGCATTTCGACGTAATGGTCCCTTAGGAATATTTGGATGGACCTCAACTTTTGGTTGAGGGATATGTAAGGGGCCATTGGATGTCGAAAGAGGCTCTGTAGAACCGGAAGAAGAGGACTCGGGGGTAGACTGAGCGGGAGGCTTGGGGTACTGGCGAGACCGAGTTTGAAGGTGAAGGTTGATAGTCGGGGATGGATCAGAGGTCATCATGAGGATCTGGTAATCGGAGGAACCAGAAATGGAGGGTGGAGTGGAGACCCGCCCATCAGGTGGTTGGGTAGCCACGAATCCTTGCTGAGGGAAAGGATCAGTAAACATAGCTGGTTGAGTAGTGGCCACATTAGGGGGAGCGTGAGGGGAGGCATGTTGTCCGCGCAATGTGGCTTGAGACTCCCACATCTGTGGTAAAAGGGGAAAATCGTGGGTGTAATGACCATAAACACCGCAACACGAATAAGGCTTGTTGGTACGAAGAGGCCTGTCTGGCTTGGGCTGAGTGCCCTGTTGCTGGTTAGCAGTGTTAGGGTCAAAACCTTGAGGATTGGGTCCACGAGTACCAGGGGCAGATTGATTTGGATTGCCTCTCCGCCTTCTTTGAGAAGAAGGGGGATTAGTCACACCCTGCTGTGCAAATACTTGCCTTGAAGGGGGCTGTAGATGTTGTTTCTGGGGTTGAGGAGGCAAGGGAGGTGGAAGCGCATATGCTGGAGGAGTTGGCACACCAGGCTGCGGATAAGGGTAATGGTTAGGTTGGGCAACATTGAGGTAAGCAGGAGGTTGGGCAAAAGGAGGAGGCATGCCGTATCCTGGGTACGTGCTACCGGGAGGGGGAAGAGTGTTAGAGGTGCTAGCCCCTCCGTGAGGGAGACCGTAGCCCATAGGAGGTTGAGCATACGGATGGGAAAGGGCTCCAATGATACCGTCGGCGGAATGAGATGCCCCTGGGGCGTTAGTGCCACCGGGCCTGGGGAGATCAGGAAGGACGGTATAAACATAACCAGACTGGGCGTAGATCAGGTCATATTTCAAGGCTATTTGGAGGGTGGCTTCTTCGGTTTGAGGGAAATGGGAGGCAACATCTTTGCCAATGGGAGCTAGGAGAGAGTGAAGGAACCAGTCCATATAGATCCGATCTTCGAAGGGGGGAGCTCGACATAAGCTGCGTCTACGTCGCCATTCCTGAACATGGGTGGAAAGGCGGGTCGAAGATGTTTTCTTAAAGGAAGTTAAGAGCTCCGTACAGGTATCGTATCGGAGAGGGAGCTGGAAGTAAGATAAAAAGGCTTGGGCAATGGTCGCAAAGGTGGTATGGGAAGAGGTGGCTTGGTCTACATACCATTTAGAAGCTTCGCCGGTAAGCGTGCATTGGAACAAACGAAGACGGATGGAGTCATCGGTAATGGAATTGGAGGAACACCACATGTGGAAAGATCGGACATGATTGGTTGGATCTTCTCCAGCAAGGCCTTCGAACTTAGGGATGTCAGAGGGGAGCTTGGTTGGCATATCAGGCCAACCAACATCATGGCGGATAGGGTCATTGATCAACTGATTGAAATCGGGGAGGCTGAGGCCTGCAATGTACGGCAGCAAGGGTATGGCCGAGGTAGTTCCTATGGCGGTTCCGCTAGTAGTGGTTCCGGCATTAGGGCCTGGAGCACCACTAATGTTAGGCCCTAGACCAGACATAGTGAAGGTGATAGGGGGAGAACCAGGAGGAGAAGGAGAACCCAATGAATCAGAAGAGGAGTCGGAGTGCGGACTCGGAGGAGGACTGGCTCGACGACGGCAGGACGGAGCAGGTTGATCGACCGGAAACTGAGGGTGAAGGCCAATAAGTCTCCGGGAAAGGCACCTTGGGGGCGTAATGATGACGGGAAGAAGGAAACCAATAAGGGAAAAAAGGGACAGAATCAAGTGAGGTCAAGGGCAGAACATGTGCAGTGACAATTTATTTTAGAGTCTTTGCCAGGCGGTGTTAACCAGGTGCTTCTTCACTTAGGGTCAGTGTGTGGTGTCCGTTAATTTTAATTTTTAAAACCCTTTTCATTTTGAGAGCAAGAAAAAAGTGTGCTACGTAACTGAAAATAAATCTGCAGAGAACAGTATATAATGATGAAATAACAGAAAATTAACAGCTACTATTGCATCTATCTAACCCAAGAAGGCGGGTCCCTCAAAACTAGTCTAAAAAAAAGGGAAAAAATCTAGTCAAAACACACTGAAAAGAGGCCAATAGATCTAAGGTTGGGAGGGACAGGGATCTAAAGGATAAAGCTGCTGAAAAGAGGTGTAGATCATAGCCAAGAGACAGAGGCAAGGTGGCTGGAAAAAGGGAGGAAATCAGCAAAAAGCGGAAAGGACAGGGAGGAGGTCCTAAAAGGAGGTCCAAACAAAACGACAAGAGGTGATTTGAAAGGAAGAAAGGCTGATTTAAAGGGATCTGAGGAGGAGGTTTCAGATCTGAAAAAGGGAAGGCTGAAACTCTGAAAAACAGACGGCTGAAACAGCTAAAAATATTCCACAAAAAGTGGAGGGTACTGAAGCCCTAGGGGGCTAGGTTCCCACTTAGATGAGTAAAAACAGATCAGAACTAGGTCAATGCGGGCTGAGACAGAGGCTGGAAAACCTTGACAGAAGCTTCAGCAAAACCCAGAAAAATTGCAGAAAAACCACTGAAAAATTGGCAGGTCACAGGTTCTGACCTTTTTTCAGTGCAGGTCGTAGAAAAGAGGCTGAAAAGTGCGACCTAGAGGTCCAGGTTGCACTTTTTGGGCTGAAAAGTGCAACCTCCCGTTCTGGTTGTCTCGGCGGTAGATTTTCAGAAAAGTTGCCGTCTCAGTTGCGGCTGATGTCGCTTACCTGCGCAATAGGGCCAGAAACACACAGAAGTTAGAAATTTTAATGTTTTAGGGTTTTATGTGAGAAAAACAACATAAAAATAGGAAAAATAAACAGCTGAAAAGAAACCCTAGGGTCTAAAGTAGCTGGATATGCAGGAATATGAAAAACGACAGCGGTCGTAATTTAAAACCCGTATGGAGTCGCCATTTGTTAGTATGAATCCTTTGTCGAAGTGTACGAAAAAGGACCACTTTAGCTACGCATAACTAATAGCCCTAACAACAAAAGTGGCCGCCAATATCTTCAGATCTGTGGTTAGTTGAACATAAAAGAGCTGCAAAAACCAGATCTATGCATGGAAAGACATTAAGCAGAAAAAACAAGGGTTTGCTCCATATACCAATATACAAGACAAGAACAATTTTTGAAAGAATTTTTATATTAATTGGGCACCTGGGAGGAAAACAAGAAGGCGTATCCAATTCTCCTCAGTGGGATGGGTTCTTGGAAGTCCTCAGCACTTCATATCTAAGATTTCTCTCTCTTGTTGGTGTAGAAAACCCACACAAAGAATGGAACTCAAAGGGAGCTCACACAGCAAATGGCAGAAAATGGTGACCAAGTGTATAGATCCAGAGTGATCTAATAGGCAACAAAAGGTGAAGAATGGTAGGAAAAACCTCCTATTTATAACAAAATATTGGGTCATTCTAGATCTTGGTGCATGATTAAAATAATGTTAACCAAATCTAGATCCACCTTTTATGGAATATTTTATTATATTTGTTGAAGGGAAAAAGTATTTGACTTGGGTCAAATCCCTTTATTTGTCAAAAATAAATAAATAAATGATTTATTTATCTTTTTAAGGAAATGGTTGAAATATAATTAAATAAATAATGATTTATTTAATTATTTGTGGGTGATTTGGTCATATTTAACAAGGAATATTATCTAAATAAGATTTAAATAATTATTCCTAGAAAATAATAAGATAAATAAAGGTTTATCTAATTAATTTCTTTGTTTTTGGGTTAAACATGACTAGGAATAATAATTAAATTATGGTTTAATTAATTATTCCATGAGGAAAATTAAACAAAATAGGTTTGTTTAATATTTCCTTTTGGGGTTTCGTGTTTAGACCATAAACAACCTAATAAATGTGGTTTATTAAGTTATTTTACATAGTGAAAGAAATTTTACTTAGGGTAAAATTGGTCTTACATGGTGTACTTGGGTCCATCTAATGGTAATAGGTTAGATGACCAAAAAATGGTGTAACACAAAGCGTAATTCTCTTCATCATAGTTCTTTGATGAAGATTCGTCCCTGGTACTTCGCCTTATCTCCTCTTGCACAAGATCCGACCAAAGTCGCTCCCATCCTGGAAATTTCTCTCGACCATTGAGAGAGTCCTGATAGGAATGCCAACTCTTCAGAAGCCTAAGGAGAGCCAAGATCACCAATTCCTCATCATCAACAGTCACCCCCACACTTCCCAGCTCATCCCTACATTGGGTGAACTTCGTGAGGTACTTGGGCATACTGTCGCCTTTCTCCATCTTTATGTTTTTGAGTTTATCCTTGAGTGCCAACTTCCTCTGGTCGCTCTTGCTTTGGAATAAATTTGTCAAGGATTTCCACATCAAGAATGGAGAAGCCTTACCATGAAGGCTGGACACTATGTGATCCTTCACGCCCTCCAACAGAATCCTTCGACACTTTGTTGGCTTCTTTTCCATGCGTCAAGTACGGCAGCATTAGTAGAAGTAGGCTTTGGGACATCAGCATCTATGAACTCCTTCAACCCATTGTCATCTAGCACCACCTCCATCCTGTCCTTCCATGCAATATAATTCGAGCTGCCCTCAAGGGAATACTCCAATCGCAATCCATTGAAAGGCATCTCAACTTCGACACCAAGAAAACACTACTACGAATTCGAATTCCACCAGCACAAAACTCAATCGCTTCAATGTTTTGCAATTGCTTCAATGATCAATATTTCTTTGATACCATGTAGAAATTTGAATAATTGTTAAAATATTCACTGAGATTATCCTGATCACACACTATTTGAGCTTCATGCATAATACATAACCTCTTCTACTATTGATCATTAATTGTGGAAATATAAACAATCGCATGTGCACATCAAAACCATAAACAATCACACATATAAACACAGTATTTATGGGAAATATTAAAGCTAAAAACCCCAAAATATCTATATATTATAATGATAGAGATCATGTAACAATAATTGTACAAACTCCTCACAAGCTCTCAATACAATCTCCAATTGTTACACACTACACAAGCTCAGATCTAGCAAAACACATGCTCCAATCTGCTCCACCTGTTAGCCTGCCTCTACTGTGCAATCCAAGATGAATAATGGCCCAATATGAGTTCGAATCCACCTGGTGTGTACTGCGCAATCCTCATTGGCATCTCCATCAATGTGTGGTGCAAACTCATGCACCAGTATAGTCACAACTGATAGTCACACTGCTCTTTCACCTACCTCTTCACTGGTCTCCACTGAAACTGTCCATGCACTGAAGTTAACTGATGTATTCTTTAGTTGATTAATGAGTTTATAATTAGTAAATTAATTAATAATTAATTCACACCACTCTCACTAGTGTATCAATCAGTTAGACTAGATACAACTAGCTCAACTATGTTTAGATTAGTTAAACTGAACACAACTCCATTAACTTCTCAATCAACTCCACCAAACTCTCTCACATGAGTTCTAACTGAAGTATCCATGCAATAGCTCCACTTAACCCTCAGGAATAGCATAATTCCTTCTGTCAGCTCCTGTGCCACATCTGTGCACTTAACTGAAGTGCTCCAAGAGAATAAGATAATGTTTATAGTCCAAATATTATCAAGAGCTAATAATATTCGACATATCTATTTTTAGACTGGCAATCTAAAAATAGATTCCGCCCAATATGTCTAAAAATAGAAGTCCATCTATTTTTCCAACTTGACCAACCATCCACAAATAGCATCTTGCAACTCATAGAATATGATCGACATGTCCAAAAATAGACATAGTCTAAAAATAGAATTTGCGCCAAAAATAGCCTGCGGGCCCACTTAGTGAAGACGGCTTCTTTTCACTAAGCTCATCATCTTGTTGCATTATCAACAGAATTTAAATCTTGGGAATTATCTGTTATGACTTTAGCAGGGCATCCAAACCTAGCTATTACATTCTCCTCCAGGAAATTGATCACCACCAAATCTGTAGCGTTTCTTTCGGGCACGGCTTCCACCCACTTAGTGAAGTAATCCATAGCAGTGAGGATCCATCGATGTTGATTGATAGAAGCTGAGTGAATCTCTCCAATGAAGTCAATTCCCAATTGTTTGAAAGGTTCTTCAACATGTACTGGGATCAATGGGATAGGTGCATACCTTTGCTTTTTGGTGAATGTCTAACACTTCTCGCAAGCCCAAACGTGAGAATGTACATCACCAAAAAATTTAGGCCAAAAGAAACATGCCCTCAGGATCTTCTGTGCATTGGATCGCTAGTTGTAAAGCCCACCACATATCCCTTCATGGAACTATGTCATCACTTCATCAACCTCCTGCTCTATTAGACATAGTAGTAAAATCCCAGCCGGGTCCTTCCAATACAATCATCCATTTTCCATGGTACAATTTTGAGATGTTAACCTCAAAGTGAGATACTTGGCCTTATCATACTTAGGGGGACACCTCAGGGTTAAAAGGTACTCCACTATATATTTATACCATAAGGATAGAAGGAACTTTACATGTGTCTTTTGTATGGAATATTCTATGCCGTGATGCATACCTGTATTCTCCTATGCTTCTCCTCTTGTCATAGACAGATTTATCCCCAGAGGTTGACAGTTGGATTCAAACATAATTTTTTCTAGCCCTTGGCCTTTAATGATTTTGGCAGGCTTTATCTCCACCTAGTAATCCTAAATCTTAGCTATCCATTTGCCCCTTTTTCCTTCACTATCACCCTGCACTAGGACATCCTTCACCGCTACTGTGGGAACGTAAGCAGTTATGGCAGATTGTAACACATACACCCAGAATTCCTTTAGATATTTGACCAGAGCATATTTTTTCTTTTCCAATATATTATATTTTAGTTATGCATCCTGCAAGACTTGGATGAAGAATGAAATAGGTTGTTCATTCCCTTCGTCATTCTTCTATATTAGCACTCCAACTATTATATGAGGAGAGGCGAAAGAGAAAATCAGGAAGGGCTTCCCATAATCTAGACCTACCAGCACCAGAGCTTCTGCCAAGTCCTGCTTGATCCTATTGAAATAATCCCTAGATTCAAGAGTCCATTTCACTTCACTATTCTTCTTCATCATTTCGGTGATATTCCTGACAATCTCAGCATAGTTTGGGATAAGCCTTCTGAGGAAATTTATTATACCCTATAATACGTGTAGTTACTTTTTGTTTCTTGATAGGGGAATGTCGTATATCAGCTCCACCCACTTTGGGTCGATCTTCACTCCCTCCTTAGTCACTATGTGCCCCAGTAACTTTCCTTCTTCCAAGGAAAACATGGATTATTGGGGGTTTAGAAACAAGCCATACCTGTGGCATTTGTTAAAGTTTCGTCGAATATTCTCTATATGTTCAGCGTCACTCTTCGAGAAGACAGTGATGTCATCCAGGTAAATCACCACAAACTTATCCTACTCTCCTATGAAAATGATTTCCATCACACGCTGGAATGTGGCACTGGAATTTATTAGGCCGAAAGGCATTCGGGCCTACATGAAGGTTCCCCAAGGAATAGTGAACTTCGTATTATTTTGGTCTTCCTAGAGCACTGCCACCTGATTATATCTTGAGAAACTATCCACCATGGACATGCAGGAGGATCCCACCACCTTTTGCAAGATGTGACCCATCTTCAAGAGGGGATAATTATGTTTGAGTGAGGCTCTGTCAAATTGCCTAAATCCACACAAATCTTGATTTTTCTGTTCTTCTTCCTCACAGGTACCAGGTTCACCACCCATTCGGAGTACCTTAGAGGGACAATGATATTCGCCTGCAAAAAATTATTTATTTCCTTTTCAATAGCTGGGAGAAGAAGAGGATTGATCTGACTCAACTTTTTCTTATGAGGCTTAGCGTCTTCTTTGACTGCTATCTTATGCTGTATAATGTCAATGTTGAAAGTCATCCGATCTTGGTATGACTAGGAGAAGACATCTTTGTATGATTGAAACAACCTGAGGTACTGATCTTGGTATTCTTCAGGGACCCCTTTTGACATCTTCACCACCTTCAAATCTTCCTTTGTCCCAATATTCATATCTCTGATAGGCTCGTCGAGGGTCAGTTTGTTGCGGTTCAATGGGATATCATTCTTATCAAACAGTCTTTCTAGTGGCACAAGACCCGTGGGAATGACATTTACCTTTAATTATAAAACACGATTCCCAGCCAGTGTCTCTTCGCATCTGGTTTTTGGCTCTTCACTGTCATCCTCAGTGATTGAGTCAATCACCAAATTTGAGAAATCGTCCACCATGTCCATAAAATTCTTGACCTGCTCTTCATCCTCAAAGACTTGCCAATGCTTTACATTGTTCAGAATGGAGGGGAGGTATCGCACTTCAATCTCATATCTGAGAAAGGGATTCTGTGGGGGGTGGAAATTACTAGCAGCCACAGTAGTGAGTCTACCATTCTATTTTTATCCCTCAACATGAACTGAATGTTAAAATCAAAAAAAAAGTTCTCAACCAAATCCCATACCTCATTCCTGTAAGATCTGAGTCGCGGGTGCATAATTTGGCATTGGCTCCTGACTTGCCTCACTACTATCTTTGAATCTCCGAACACCTTGAGATTATGTATGACCATGTTTCGTGCTGCCTGCAATCCCATTAGCAGGGCTTGATATTCGGCCACGTTGTTTGTGGCTTCATATTCCAGCTTGAAAGAGAGGGGTACTAAGCATCCTTGCAGTGATATTAGGAGTACCCCGCCCCCGTTTCCTTCTCGTTAATAAGCTCCATCAAACTGCAAGGTCCAAATTTGTTTTTCCTCTCTGCTCATAGGATTCTTCTATATTAGAGGACAAGCCTTCGTTTCTTGTAGGAAATTTTCATCCTCCTTGAGCATAAGACAAGATAATTTACCCTCTTTATCGTATACTGGAGAATTTTTCGAACAGACAGCTTTAGCGACCATAGTCACAAACCTAGATTCACGGTATATTCTTCTTTCCTCCCCACCAAATACTAGAATAGTGGCATAGGTGAGGTCAATTTTTATCGACCCTCCAATCTTGGAACCCCAGGATCTAGAAAACTACATTCCAAATTGAGCTGAGATATTAGCTACAAAAATGTCCATTACCAAAATTTTGGCCAGAATCTCGGCTAGGTTTACTACCATATCTTTTATCATGCCCAAGCACTTCACCCTCTTGGAATAAAAAGAATATAGATCTTTATAAGGCCTTGTAATCTGCAACCCTAATTGCTCCATGATAGACAATGGCAACAGGTTATGTGAAGTCGTGGAATCCAGCATCCGATTGTGCAAAAATAGGTCATGTATCACTAGAGTCACATAGAATGGGGGAGTGGTCGAGTCCTACTCTTCTATGTGAGGTTCAAAAACTACCATGGGTCATTCTTCCTGGAGATTGAGGCTATTAGGCAGAGGGCTTACACCATGGAGCAGCATGAATTGGGACACTTGAGCTTTGTATGAAGGCTACTTTAGGAGCTCGATCAGGGGAACCAGGATCTTGAACTTCTCTAATTCTTTCTAGAGGTTGAAGTCCGTAGGATATTTTTCTGTAATAAGTTCTTTGAACTTCTCGGGTAGTTTCAAGGGTATAACTGTGGACTTCTCATTTTTGGGAGGATTAGAGCCTTGTTTTTTGGAAGTGGATGCAGTGGCTTTATGAGGGGTAGACTCTTCTAATGGATTTTCCCCCTTACTGGAAAAAATAGGAGGGGTATGTTCTCTTGATATTGACTCTTCATTTTGTTCTTACACTTGCATTCTCTTCATGGAGGACCTAATATCATACTTCTTGTGGAGTTGAGCTTGCATGAAATATACAAACTGCCTGTAGTAATTGTCAATATCTCGGTCTTCTGGAGGGACTTCCTTCTCCTCTTGCTCCCCTTGTAGGGTGAGTTCACCTTCCTCATCATTGGAGTAAGTGAGGAATTGATTCTCTTGGACTTCTGTGACTTCATCAACTTGTTCCTCCATATCTCCTTCCAAGTATAGAGGAGGTTGAACATGGTCTTGTAGTTCCTTTGTCTCCCGCTGCAACAATTATAGAGGGGGCTTCCAATACCGAGGATTAAACCCACGATTAGAAATCATTTGGTTGGAATTAATACGGGAATTTTTTGCTACCAATTCAAGATTAACAAGCTTATTTGAGAGGTTCTTAATCAGCTTTTTCATTTCTTCCATTCTATACTCCTATGATTCCCTCTCTTGATTGGAAGTAGAAGCCTCCTCCCTATTTTTTCTTCTGGCTTCATGCTCAGTCTTCCCCTTGAATTTACCAGTAGAAGTAAAAATTTCTCTACCTCCAATGAATTAGTCTGGATCTGATCTAGATATGTGATTTTCTTTCTCCTAGGGTCAACCCAAACTCTAGTTCGAAAGCTCCTGCGAAGACCACCTTAGCAACTACTTGAGGAGGCTTTATTTCAGCACAGAGATTATTTAGAGCTTCTTGAACATCTTTATGAATTCTGTCACATCCTCATTGTGTCTCCTTTTAAGAGCATTGAACTCGATGAGAACGTATCCATGATCCCTCTTTTCTCCCCATTTTAGTGTGAAGAAATTCTCAATTTCTTCCCAACTGGTGAATGTGTTATATATTAGTCATCAGTAATTTTCACTATCCGTAGATGAATAAATATTGGTTCTAGATTTCTAAAAACAAAATTCCATGAACATTGTGAGTTTTAGAAATCTCACTGCCTTCATTATCCTTAGAGAAAAAATTTCACTATCCTACCCTTTTACCATTTCATGATCACCTTGTAACTCCTACATACTCCAAATGGCTTGTGCCTCTCATTTCCATCCTTTTTCCTACCCATAATCTCATTACTCTGTTTTTCCCTTGCCTATAACTCCATTTTCCATCTAGGGTTTTCCTATAAACCTAACTCATTCGCATGATTCCCCAAAATTCCTCAAGCATTGATGGTCTCAAAACTATCTATGAAGGCTCTTTAGATAAATCAAGTACATTGGATTTTTAATCTTCATTACACCACTTTTTCAATGCTCTATTTTTCACTTAAATATTCCAAGCCATTTTTCAGTCAAAGAGAGGTCAAAGAACCCCCCACTAGGTCAATTAGGGTTTGATGTATTCCAAGGTCATCATTTCCATTCAGTTTCAGAGTTTGCATATGAGGTAATGGACAAGCTTGTCAATTTTTCAGAAGTGTTAAAAAGTCATATAAGCAAGAATAAATCCATACCAACTCATAAACATCATGCCTCCATCATTTTCCAAGGATTCTTTCCAAAGGACAAATCATTTGCCACACCTAGGGCCAATTTTTCCTCAAACTATGTTTCTGACCAAACAAAGATGAATTTGACAAAAGTGAGAGAGTTTTTTTTCCATCATAGCTCCAAGAAGAAATACCTCCTTCATTTTTTACACCGGTATCATGTTTTGGGAGCAATTTCAAAGATACAGGTGTCACGAGAGAATTGTTGCAGTGCTGGAGTGACCTTGGGCTAATCCAACTTTCTCATAGCTGGAGTGTCCAAATTACTTTCTTGACGAATGAAATGAAAAATATACTTGCAAATATTTCCAATGAGCTATCATGAGCTCAATTTTGAGTTGCAGAAGGCATCCAAAAGTGATATGCACTAGAACTCTACATTTCTGCACCATCATTCAGCACATTTTTACCAGTCTTGGGAGAATCAACGTTTGACATGTCACATCAACTTGAATAATATAAAACAAGGTATATTTATAAATTATACTGGAAGTGCTTTCCAATGAGCTATCATGAGATCAATTTGGAGTTAAGGAAGGCTTCCAAAAGTTATCTACACCAGCACTCTGCATTTCTACACCATCACTCAACACTTTTTGACCAGTCTTGGGAGAATAAACTTTTGACAGGGAAAATCAACTCCAATTAGAGAGAAAAGGGTATATTTGGAAATCATATAGGATAATATTTCCAAAAATCTATCATAGGCCCAATTTGGACACCGAGAAGGCCTCCAAAATCCCTCTGCAAAAGGTGCTACAAGTAGGTAGTTCAGGCGCTGCGCCTAGGGCAGAGGAGACCCGACAAGCCCAGTTATGCCCGGCGCTGTGCCCAGGGGATTAGAAAGCCTGAACGCGGGCAGGAAATGCGCTTAGGCCAGAAACGCTATTTCACCTACAAATTGTCAAAATATCACAAAAGACACATCCAAAATTCCTTCAAGAACCTACAAAGGAGTCAAAATTTGGTAGGTGCATCTTATCCCTATCCTCCAAGTGGTTTTAATCATTTAATGGTTAAATAAATTAACTAAACCCTAGTGGCTATAAACCCTAAATCCCTCATGGAAAACCCCTTGTTTTGACCTCCAAGCAAACAAATATCAGTCAAGGAGAGTATGAGTTAGGGTAATTACAAATCAGTTTAAGTTAAGCCTTCATCAAGCTCAAGGAAAATCATTCATAAACCCACCTCCATATCACTCATTCACAAAAGCTACCCTCACCATCATTTCGTTTCACTCCTCCTACATAAGTTTCACAATCAGGCCCAAGTTTCTCCAAAAGAAACCCTAATCACCATGTCAGGAGAAGAAGGAAGTATGAGCAGTAAAGGAGGCCAAGTGCCTATGAGGCCAAAGCATGAGGGTGAGAGTGAAAATGAGTCAAATCAAAATGAAGATGAGGATGAGGATGAAGGAGATGATAATTTATGTCAAATGAGGCAGGTAACCAAGAAACAAAGGATAATATTGAAGAAAGTAGTGAAACTAAGAGCCCTAGAGACAATCAAAATAGTGAGGCTCTTAGTCAAAACAGAGATAAAGGAAAATATGAAGAGGGTTTCTCAAATAAATAATATGACTATATAGACAATGAAGAAGGTTGCTGAAGATATTCATGACAGTCCTGAAGATAGTAAGGAAAGTCTAGAAGTTGGCAGCTAAGATGAAGGTCACAACAGTAATGATGAAAGAAGCTATAATGAGGAACATAGTGAAGATGCCCAAATCAGTGAAGAGGCCAGCAGTGAGGCTAATGATGAAGGTAAAGAGGTGAGCATCAATCCAGGTGATAAAAGAGAAAACCTAGGAACCAATGATGACAACCATGAAGAGCACACCATAATGAGCCAAATTGAACCTTTTCCCTTGGCATACCAAAGAGTATCAAGACATGTGTTTGTTTCCTCCAAAGGGAAAGGGGCCATAACTTCTATTCCTATTAGGCCAAAGGACAAAAAAAAATATAAAGGAAAGGACAAAATCAAGATAAAGGTAAGGCTCAAAACAAAGATAAAGGCGAAGGAAAGACAAAGAAGAAGACCAGCATGGTGTAGAACATGAATTTGACCTCATTGAACTTGACAGTGGTAAAGAGGATAAAAAGAGGGCCAATAGCATACTCCTTCAAAGAAAAAATGTAGAGATAAAATAACTACAAAGGATGCTTGGCATGACACAATACATCATTGCGTCGAGAGGCGCTCTACCGCCCAATATATAGGGATGTGTAGATGTAATGTGTGTAATGTAAAATTTTCATATGTCGGGCCCAATATATAGAGATGTGTAGATGTAATGTGTGTAATGTCAACTTTTGATATGTCGGGCCCAATATATAGAGATGTGTAGATGTAATGTGTGTAATGTAAACTTTTGATATGTCAGAGTGTATATAGATGTGTAGATGTCATGTGAGTAATGTAAAATTTTGATATATTTACCACTTTAATACCATGGGCTGAATACCATGGGCCAAATACCATATTTATAAAAGAGATATGGTAAATACATAAAAATGATTTTTATATTTACTCCACAATCCTATTTATATTTATGAACATCAAAAAGTGGTTTTATTTAGGTGAATCCTGAGCTAAATACCACGAGCCAAATTATTATGAATACATGCCCAAAAAACATTATTAACCCTAATATTAATATTAATATTAATTCTAATATTCACATTATTATATTATAATATTAATATTATTAAATTTAAATAATGTAAACTTTTGATATGTCCGAGTGTATAGAAATGTACCACTTTAATACCATGGCTAAATACCATGGGCCAAATACCATATTTATAAAACAGGTATGGTAGATAAATAGAATATAAATAAACCATAGGTATGGTAAATAAATAAAACATCTTTTTATATTTACTCCATAATCCTATTTATATTTAGGAACACTCAAAAAGTGGTTTTATTTAGGTGAATCCTCAGCTAAATACCATGGGCCAAATTAAAGTACACTATATGCATTGCCTATCTCAGGTAACAATAAACATGTAAACGTAAATGTAAAAATAATGTTTAACATTTAACATTTAATCTAATTAATCTAATGTCGACCCTAATGAAAAATCACTTCTCTCCCTACATATATAAATTTAACGCAGTGGGCCAAATACGATATTTTTATATTTCTCTTCCATTTTATATTGGAGGGAAAAGAGAGAGAGGGAGAGAGAAGAGAGAGGGAGGTAGGAGAGGAAGGGAAAGAGAGGAAGGAAGAGAAAGAGGAGGAGGGAGGGAGGGAGATAGGAGGAGAGAGAGAGGGATATAGAGATGGAGTTGGAGGGTGAGAGAGGGAGGGAAGAAGAAATACATAGAGAGAGGGAGAAGTGGAGAGAGAGAAGGAGTGACAAGGGAGAAATAGAGAGAGTATGTGTATGTTTTGGGGTGAGATAAAGAGAAAAATAAGAATAGATGGAGGGAATGGGGGGAGAAGGAGAGAGGCAGGGATATAGTAACATAGTTGGAGGGTGAAGAGAGGGAGAGAGAGGGAGATAAAGAGAGAGATAGATATGGAAGATAAAGGGATAGAGGGGAAGGAAGAGAGAGAGGATGTGAGAGAGTGGAGAGGGAGGGAAAGAGAGATGGAGTTGGAGGGAGGAGAGAGGGAAGATGATTTCTTGCACTTGATGCATTGATTTCAGTGTGGACGGTGATTCCTAATGTAAATTTTGTTAGATCAAGAATAATGTAAACTTTTGATATGGTGATTTCTAATCCTATTTGATTGCTTGCACTAGATGCATTGATATCAGTGTAGATGTTGGTTTCTAATCTTATTTTCTTACTTACACTAGATGCATTGATTTCAGTGTAAATACATATAATATCAAACTATGGATCTAGATTAATGTATTTACATAGGGAGCGAGAAGTGGAGAGAGAGAGGGAGTGACAAGGGATAAATAGAGGAGTATGTGTATGTTTGGGGGTGGGATAAAGAGAAAAATAAGGATAGATGGAGGGAAAGGGGGGAGAATGAGAGAGGGAAGGATATAGTAACATAGTTGGAGGGTGAAGAGAGGGAGAGAGAGGGAGATATAGAGAGAGATAGATGTGGGAGAGAAAGGGATAGAGGGGAAGGAAGAGAGAGAGGATGTGAGAGAGTGGAGAGAGGGAGGGAAAGAGAAATGGATTCAGATGGGGGAGAGAGGGAAGATATTTCTTGCACTTGATGCATTGATTTCAGTGTGGATGGTGATTTCTAATCCTATTTTTCTTGAACTATATGCATTGATTTTAGTGTAGATGTTGAGGGAGAGAGAGAGTGTGTGTGTGTGTGTTGGGGGAGGAAAGAGGATTGGAAGGTAGAGAGAGAGAGAGACACACACACACACAGAGATAATTGGATTGCAAAGAGAGAGTGAGGGGAAAATATAGAGGATGGTAGGAGAGGAAGGAAAAGAGAGAGGACATGAGAGAGAGGAAGACAGTTATGGGGGAAGAGAGTTAATGTACCATATTATTTGATTGTTTGCATTAGGTGCATTGATTTCAATGTTGACGTTGATTTTTTATTCGATGTAATTGGATGTACATTGATGGTACATTAATTTTAAAGTGACTGGATTAAGATTGTGCATTGATTTCAGTGTAAGCACACAAAATTATTAACAATGTACATTAATATGATGATTTCTAATCCTATTTGATTTCTTACACTAGATGCATTGATATCAGTGTAGATGTCAGTTTCTAATCTTATTTTCTTACTTGCACTAGATGCATTGATTTCAGTGTAAATACAGATAATATCAAACTTTGGATCGAGAGTAATGTATTTACATAGGAGCAAGAAGTGGAGAGAGAGAGGGAGTGACAAGGGAGAAATAGAGGAGTATGTGTATGTTTGGGGGTGAGATAAAGAGAGAAATAAGGAGATATGGAGGGAATGAAGGGAGAATGAGAGAGGGAGGGATATAGTAACATAGTTTGAGGGTGAAGAGAGGGAGAGAGAGGTAGATATAGAGAGAGATAGATGTGGGAGAGAAAGGGATAGAGGGGAAGGAAGAGAGAGAGGATGTGAGAGAGTGGAGAGAGGGAGGGAAAGAGAAATGGATTTGGATGGGGGAGAGAGGGAAGATATTTCTTGCACTCGATGCATTGATTTTAGTGTGGATGGTGATTTCTAATCCTATCTTTTTTGAACTATATGCATTTATTTTTGTGTATATGTTGAGAGAGAGAGAGAGAGTGTGTGTGTGTGTGTGTGTTGGGGGAGGAAAGAGGATTGGAAGGTAGAGAGAGAGAGAGACACAAAGAGAGAGAGAGAGAGAGATAATTGGATTTCAAAGAGAGAGTGAGGGGAAAATATAGAGGAAGGAAAAGAGAGAGGACATGAGAGAGAGGAAGAGAGTTATGGGGGAAGAGAGAAAATTGGATGGAAAATAAAGAGGGAGGGAGAGAGAGGGGAGAGAGAGGAAGGATGAGAGAGATGAGGAGAGAGGGAGGGAGATGGAATGATGGAGAGATGGAGTTTGAGGGGGGGAGAGGGAGGAAAGAAGGATTACATAGAGAGTGAGAAGTGGAGAGAGAGATGAAGTGAAAAGGGAGATATGGAGAGAGTGTGTATATGTTTTGGGGTGGGATAAAGAGATAAAGAAGGAGATATGGAGAGAAGGAGAGAGGGAGGGATATAGTAACATAGTTGGAGGGTGAAGAGAGAGGGAGATATATATGTGGGAGAGAAATGGAGAGAGAGGAAGGAAGAGGGAGGATGTGAGAGAGTGGAGAGATGGAGGGAAAGAGAGATGTCGTTCGAGTAGGGAGATAGGGAAGTAGATGGTGATTTATAATCCTATTTGATTGCTTGCACTAGATGCATTAATTTCAGTGTAGATGTTGATTTTAGTGTAGAGGAGGAGAGATGGAGGGAAAGAGAGATGTAATTGGAGGGGGGAGAGAGGGAAGATGATTTCTTGCACTCGATGCATTGATTTCAGTGTGAATGGTGATTTCTAATCCTATTTTTCTTGCAATATATGCATTGATTTTAGTGTAGATGTTGAGAGAGAGAGAGAGAGAGAGAGTAACATGGCTGGAGGGTGAAGAGAGAGGGAGATATATATGTGGGAAAAAAATGGAGAGAGAGGAAGGAAGATTGAGGATGTGAGAGAGTGGAGAGATGGAGGGAAAGAGAGATGTAGTTCAAGGGGAGAGATAGGGAAGTATATGGTGATTTATAATCCTATTTGATGGCTTGCACTAGATGCATTGATATTAGTGTAGATGTTGGTTTCTAATCCTATTTTATTACTTGCACTAGATCCATTGATTTCAATATAGATGTTGATTTCTAATCTTATTTGATTACCTGCATTAGATGCATTGATCTCAGTGTAGATGTTGTTTTGTAATCTTATTTGATTGTTTGCATTAGGTGCATTGATTTCAATATAGACATTGATTTCTGATTTGATGTACATTGATGGTACATTAATTTTAAAGTGATTGGATTAATATTGTGAATTGATTTCAGTGTAAGCACACAAAATTATTAACAATGTACATTAATATTTGTGTTATAGTAAATCAACCTATTAATATTGAAGAGCAAGAGAGACAATGTATGATGTTTAGTACAATAGTTCAAGCTAAATATTTAAATGGTTTATTATTTCAATTGTCCTTTTCATATAATCGATATGAAAAGTTGACAAAACTAACAAGGGTGACAATAAGAATAGAAAAAGAAAATAATTTGAGATTGATCACAATGAAGACTATTTGTAATTGACTACATTCTTATTATTTTCATTTTCTATCATTCAACACTATCACATTGTCACTTTGCATTCAAAAAAATTATTTCTTCATTAAATTTATTAAAAATATTTATCATCTCAAAAAACTGAGGTAACTAAGAAAATTTTAAAATTAAAATGACCAAATAAATATCAAACATATTTTGCATATATAAAATTATTATATTTATATTATCTATATTTACATATTATTGATAAAATTAATCATATTTTCGATAGATTTTCCTTGGCTGCACACGATTGAAGCCAGCCTAGATCCATCTTAACTCCGGATCTATCAAGCACCGAGAGGGATCAAATCTCTCGAGGTGCAAACCTTTCCTCAAGTTTTGCACTCAAAAAAATAGGTTTGCACCTCTAGAGATTTGATCCCTCTCGGCACTTGATAGATCCAGAGTTAAGATGGATCTAGGCTAGTTTATTATTACAAGTATGAGCACAAACATATGAAGAAGATGAAAATATACCTTGGCCTATAGAAAAATATGGCCAAATACTATGCCTTGAAAAACAAAATCACTAGTGCCAAGCTCAAAGAGGCCCTCACTAAGATTAGAGCACTAAAATGAGGAAAAGACAAAGTAAACCTTGAAATATTGCCTAAATATTTTATACAAGCTTCTCAAACCCTATAAGTAAGGTGTCCACCAATTTTGGGAGAATTTTGGCAATTTTTGGTTTTTTTGCAAATTTTGAGGCCTATAAGCACAACACCCCTGGCGCTATGCTTTTTCCTCAGACATCCTCAGATAGGTAAATTTGCAATTTTGGAATCCTCATGCCTATTACACTATTCTCACCAAATTTCAGATCATTTGGAGCATTTTTTACCCCTCAAAAGGTAAAAAAAAGACTCTTTTTCTACCTTTCTGCCTCATTTTCAGGCTTGGCGCTGCGCTTATAGAAATTTTTGGAATTTGGATTTCTGGATAGGTTAAAGGAGCTTAATTAGAAACCCAAAGTTATATTTGGAAACTAGCCTCAGAAATATTTCAAATGGGTCATCACGAAGAAAATTCTGACATCGAGAAGGTGACCAAAATATGGTTGCAAGTGGACCCATTTTCTACGTGTGCTGGTGTTGTGCTTATAACAGTTTTGGGAATTTGGCTCTTTGGACAGGCTAGAGGAGATAAATCAGAAAAAAAAAGGTGGATTTGGAAATTTGACTCAGGAATCTTCCAACGGGCCATCAAGGCACAAATTCCGACATTGGTAAAGTCACCAAAACTTGGCTGCAAGTGGATCCATTTTCTGCCTGTGCTGGCACTGTGCTTATAGCAGTTTTGGGAATTTGGCTTCTTAGACAGGTTACAGGAGCTCAATCAGAAAAAAAAAGGTATATTTGGAAAGTATACTTAGCTGAATTTACAACAGGCGCTCATGGTGCAAACTTCGACATTGGTAAGGTCACCAAACTTGGCTGCAAGTGGACCTATTTTCTGCCTAGGAAGGTGTTGTGCATTCAAACCAAATTTGGCAGTTTTGGCCAAAAGTCAACAAAAGATGCTCATTAATTGCAAAATCATATTTGAATGTTTTTTGAGACAAATCAATCCAAAATTAGGTGCTAGGAGTTATTTTTGTATTTATTCCATGAGATATTTGTGCCTTGGGCCTTGCATGGTCTCTTGGGCATAAATGGCATTTATGGATGATTTTGACATTTTCAAACCCTATTTAGGGTTTTTTCCCTCCTTTGCTAGATAAATAGAGCATGACGGTTTCATTTTAAAAGGTTGGCATTTGATGACTCTTTGGAGAAATACATATTTTTTTTGAATATTGGAGAAGAAATTGGTGTTGTGGAGTTTGTGAATGGCTTGTCTTGATTGATGATGGAGAAGGTTCCTTGCAAGATCCCTGAGCTTGGTTAATGGTGATGTGCTTCTATTCTGTTATTATTTTCTCATGTACAATTTTGTTTAATCCTTATAAATTACATTAGGATAAAGGTTTTAGACTAAGAAATGTTTTCAAAGGCACCTTAGCTCTGTTTGTTCTTCACTGCCACTATGTTTTCCTCTGCTGGGCCATTTTAGAGAATTCTTAATTTCTCTCTAGACCCCCCAAGCTTGTTTATTTCATGAAAGGTTTAATATAGTAGGTATCAAATATGATTATGGTTATCCCTGCATGTTTGATGTCTATAAACACTGTTCTTGAGGTCTCCCTTCAAAGTACCATTGATTAGTTTTGCCAAAGAGGCTATGTTTCGATCATACCCTTTGTCCATGCTTGAATAATTGTTTGGAGATCTTCATAGCTATGATCAATGATGTTTAAGCATTCCCTCTTATTTGATTAAAGTTATATGTGTATCTTGAATGTTTTCTAACCTTGAAGGTGAAATAAGTAGAAGTTAAATGAGTTTCTTGCCTTCTATATTTCATTGGATTGTATGTCTGAAATGTTTATTTGCTTAAGTTGAATCAAAAAGTTATTGGTGTGCCCTATCTATTGATTGCTTCTTCATGCTAAATAGCATTGAAATTCCTCCTTGTTTTAATTACATGACAAAGGATTCTTTATTTCCCTTTGCCCTACTTTGTTTCACAAACTTGATGTTCATTTCACTTCACAAAAACCTTGAGAATCCATTTGACCATGCTAGATTTGACTTGTGATCCACCCCGATTTATTGTTGAAAATTTCCATGACTTTTATTGACTCCATAGCAAAATTCCTTGAAGATTTCCTCACTCTATCTATTCTATTTGATCATCTTACCCAACCAAAACAAACAAACAAACCCTAAACTTAACAACTAGCCTAAAATGAAAACCCTAGAAGCAAACAAGTTCACTTCCTTTGCACAAATAGAGAGAGCCCTCTGTGAGTCCAGGAAGGCTAGGTCCTAGGACTCCAAAGACTAGTCTAATGTTACCCTGTGCATTTTATCTTACTAATCTAACAAATCACGGGAACCTAACATAATGGCGATCACGGTTGGACCTTCTGAATAAATAACATCTTAGACATCCTTAAGACCTCAGAAAACCCACAAAAATCCTTAGATTGGTATTCAATTGTTGATGGTGGACAAAAAATACATCCTTAACAGTAAATATCCTCCACCCAGCGACACCACTAGCCTCTAGTAGGCCTACTAATCCCACTAGTTCTTATATATTCCCCTGGGAATGCATTAAGAAATCCCAATCATACTGATGGTGGACAAAAAAGTCGAAATCTTCTACCTGACGACTCCACAACCTTCAATAGACCTAAATATTCCACTGCTAGAGAACTCTATATTGGTTGAAAAGATACAGTGACCCTTTCTGATTTACAAACATGGATCCAAGGATACAAAGGAGATATGCTCCGATGAACAGAGATCATATCCCTTGATTTCCACATAAAATGCCTCAGATAAATTGGATAAAAAAACCTGCCTATATTTCAAGATGAAAAATGTGATGACCCCTTGTTACATCTCATCAAATGTCATATACATGTATGGAGGTTAAAGGTTGAATGGCACGAGGACTACCTCATGAAAATTTTTATGGAAACATTAGAGGGTAAGGCAAGAGAATGGTATGAAGGTCTGAAACCAAGTAGTTTGTTTTCCTCAAAAGACCTCCACAAGGTGTTTTATGAGCATTATAAAAAATACAATACCTTGTAAACATTGATGAAGATTTAGGGAAGTGGCATCCTTAAGATATATTAGAATAACTCCATGCATTTCATACTCAAGATAGCTATTATGATAGCCAAGAAGAGTTGGTTGAAGATGAAATAAAAACCCAAATTTTAATGAAAAACAAAGGTTTAACAGCTTTGGGGTGGGTTATATATAAGGTTTGGCACCTGATTGCGGGGCCTTGAGTTATATGAAAACGATATAGAAACCGAGGTTTAAACATATAAAGGGACAATCGCATTGGAATGATGGTGCAAGCCTTTTCAATCTACCCATTTGGAAAATCTCTGATGCGAGATCGTGCGGATCGTCGATCGGGAAAAGATCAACGGTTCTTTTTATTAAAAACATGAACCTGTGGGTTTTAATATAAACATAGGAAAAAGTGGGTTTATGATTTTACAAAGGGAAAAAGTGATCAAGAATGGTTTATATAATGTTTTCAGCGTCTGATTGTGGGCCCAAGGTTATGCGAACGAGACAAGGGATCGGGGGTTAAATACAAAGGGGCTCATCGGATCAGAGGTCTCATATAACACAAAAACTTGCACTCGCCAATTATTTCCGATGCTATAAGCGCCCGATGGGTCTAGCGCCTGGTTCTAGGGGGTGGGCATATGTGGGGAAGTGGTTTAGGACTTAGCCCAAAGGGGCTTAAACCTATAGTAAAAAAAGCTTATTTTTTATGAAATTTTCAATGTTTTTTGATGGATTTGGGGGTTTCGGTAAGGTCTAAAAATGAGTTTTAAACCTTATAAAGGGATTTTCATGAAGGGAAAAAAAGGAAATGAATGAATAATGGAGGAATTTTTATAGGAAAGAAAGGGGAATAAAAGGAGGTTAATTTTGAAGTGAAAGGAGGGGAAAAATAAGGAAAAAATGGGGATTTTTGCAACAGTCTTTTCTTCATGAAAACAACAGATTTTCATAATTTTGAAAGGGAAACAGCAGTGAATATTAATCAGAGGGTAAGATATCATCATGAGACTTCAAGAGATAACATTTTTTGCAATAAAACCTATTTCTTGAAGGCTTAAAAAATGATTTAGCCACCTTTTGATATAACAAATTTTATAGGTGGCTAACACCACCCCCCTAGTCGAAAGGTGTGTAATTTGTGATGAACTTGATCATTTCATCATTGACTGTCCATATTTGTAAATTTTCCAATGATGGTACCCAGTCCATATAGTATACCGCAGAGAAATGGACGTCCCATATTCATGTCAGATATGTGGTGACAATCAGCCATTACATCGTTGTCACTACATACCGCGATTCCGCACATCTCTAGCCTGTATGCGATCAACCATAGTCCGCCTCTCCCAAGAAGATGGCACAGACTCGAAATCCATGAACAGTATGACAACTCAAGAGGATGTGACATATATTTCCATCCCATTGTGGCCATTTGGAACATGATCAATTAGGGAGATTCATCCCCCACCAAGTGCCGACGATACGACACACCATATATGATTCATGTCATCATGCATCGAAACCATCACTCGAGTTGTCTGCTCATCTACCATGGGTGTCGAGTCAGCTACAGCTACAAGAGTAGTTGTCCCTATGACAGTGCATTCCCAGTCTATCTGCACTCTGTCGACCATGTCTGGTTCCACCACATCCATGATGGAATCCTTTTCGTGTCCCTCAACTAGCTCCACCTGGATTACCCCCATTCAGTATAAACCTACACAGGAATAATCCCCCTTCAGGTCCTTGTTTCATTTGGATGAGGATATCCTAGGTGCCATGACGGAGCCATATTACCCATGGGATGCAATGCATCACTATTCGCTTTTTCTCCCCAAGAAAACGTTCAGTCCTAACAAGACAACTGAAAAAGAGATCTACGCAATCGAATCAAAAGATTTCCTTCAATCAGGAAAGGTCTACTGGCTCAAAAACCCCATCCCAGTGCCTGATGCATTTGAGGAAGGAAATATGTCAAATATTTCGCCTACCATCAAGGTGAACATGTCCCAAAATCTAACAAAGGTTGAAGAAATCTCACTCGGGGTAGCATGCTCTCCAGAAGAAATAACCTCTTACACCAAACTGTTACAAGAGTATAGAGATATCTTCGCATGGGACTACTTAGAAATGCCTGCACTTAGTCCTACTATCGTAGAGCACCATATCAACACTTGGCCTAACATACCTCCAATGCGCCAGAAACAACGTCAACTGCACCCATCTAAGGCAGAAGCAATAAAGCGAGAAATTGAGAAGCTTCACAAAGCCATGTTTATCTACCCTATCGCCTATACATCGTGGGTTTCCAACCCTGTTCCTGTCATGAAAAAATAGGGCACTATACCCATTTGCACCGATTTTTGAGATTTGAACAAAGATTGTCCTAAAGAAAATTATCCTACTCCATTCATCGACCAAATCATCGATGCGTGCACAGGACATGAGGCCCTATCCTTTATGGATGGGTTCTTTGCATAAAATCAAATCCAAATTCACCATACAGACTGGTACAAAACTACGTTCACTACCCCCTGGGGCACATTCACATACAAGGTGATTCCATTTGGCCTAAAAAATGCTGGAGCCACTTTCCAACGGGCCATGAATTATATATTCCGTGACTTGGCACACATTATCCTTGCTTACATGGACGACCTAACCATACACTCCAAGAAGCACTCAGACCACCTCCAGGACCTGCGATTGGTATTCCAATGATATTGTCAATACAACCTACGCTTGAACCCCCTCAAGTGTGTCTTTTGCATTAGTGCAGGAAGACTCTTAGGTTTTATCATGTCCCAGCAAGGTATTCGTGTGGACCCCCTCAAGGTCTAAGCCATCAAAGAGGTACCTCCACCTCGAACCCTCAGGAAAATTCAAAGCCCACAGGAGAAGGCCAATTTTCTAAGACGCTTTGTCCCAGATTATGCTACCTATGCTCAAGGGTTCCTACATCTCCTCTGCCAGGACATCCCATTTAAATGGGATGATTCCACTCAGAAATCGTTTGATGAACTGAAAGAAACATTATCTTCAGTTCCCCTCATTAGTCCCCCAGACTATGATAGAGATTATATCCTGTACTTATCAGCTTCCAAGTCCACGTTAGCAAGAGTGTTGGTCCGGGATGGCCCAGATGGGAAGGAGCACGTAATATATTATGTCAGCAAAACCTTGACAGGACCAGTGTTGAGATATGAACCTGAAGAAAATACTTCCCTAGCATTAATCCATGCAGTTGAGAAACTTCACCACTACATCATCTTAAAAACCACTACGATTATCGCAGATATTAATCCCATCAAATACCTACTCACATGCCGCTTAATGAATCACAAGTATGCCCGCTAGATAGTCATTCTCCAAGAATATGACTTACATTTTCACTCCCCAAAAGCAAAAAGGCGCTTGCGTTAGCAGAGTTCATTACAGACCTCCCAGGAGATTCCAAGGGATAACCAGTAAACGATTCGCTACCAGATGAACATCTTTTCTTCGTAGCAACCGATGATCCTTGGTACGGAGACATTCTCCTATTCTTGTGAACCCAGAAGTTCAGACCTCACCTCATGCGAGACAACCGTCGATGCATACGCCAGCAGGCCCCCTGATATCTCCTTCTAAGAGATGTCTTATACTGGTGAGGCATCAATACCATTTTACATCGATGCCTTACTCACAACCAAGCGGAACAAGCCCTTAATGACTGCCCCGGAGGTGCTTGCGGCGGCCACCTATCCAAAATGGCTACCACCCAAAACATCCGATGAGCACGATATTTTTGGCCCTCCCTATTTCGCGACTGCATCACAGAAGTCAAAATATGGAACGATGCCAGTGCTTCACTCATAAGGCAAGAGCACCTCTCTCTCCTCTGCACCCCGTCATAGTAGCTGGCCCCTTTTGTAAATGGGGGATTGACTTCATGACTCTTAACCCTGCTTCATCGGGCAAAAATAAATAGATCATTGTGGCTATCGACTATTTCACCAAGTGGACTGAGGGCCATGCCCACATATGACAACATAGCAGAAACCGCCTCTCAATTTCTATTTAACCACATGATCGCCTGGTTTGGCTTACCCAAAGAGTTAGTCTCTGACCACCAGAAACACTTTGAGAATGAAGTTTTCGAAGAACTATCTCACTACCTAGGATTCACCCATGAATTCGCTTCACCATACTACCCCCAGTCCAATGGACAGGTAGAAGCTATTAACAAAGTACTCAAAACTATGTTTCAACACATGGTGAATAACCATAAAACCAACTGGAACCATATGCTCTTTTCCGTCGTGTGGGCATACCGCATGACAGTAAAGACATCCACTGGTTTCACTCCCTTCCACTTAGTATATGGGGTCAAACATGTGATTCCCATAGAACGTGAAATCCCAAATTTTCATGCCGCCATCAAACTTCTCGAGGACATCTATGTAATGTCCCAAAATGGAAATCAGCAGCTTTTTCACTGCTGAAATGTTCCTTTGTCGGAAATATGAACAAGGCTATGTTAGAGATTGACTGAGAGGCCTTTTACTAGTTATTTCACCTCTAAAGAGAGGATGAGAACCAGGGGCTATCTGGCCCTTTTCAGACTCTGCCTATAGCTATGTAATTATTTCTTCCTTCAGGAAGATCTTGTTCAAGGGATGAGACACAGTAATATGCAAAACATAAGTATGAAGAGAAACTTGCTACAATCTCAGAAAATGATAGAAGAACTCATAGCCATTATTTTAGCTCATGGAAGCAAATAAGTGTACAATATCTTGAGAGAAATAGCACTCAAGAGAGGGAATGATCAACCCCAAAGAACAAGTACATGAAGCATGAAATATACTGCTGCATAAACTACCCTAGCTATGACTGCACAGTCATATGGAGACACTGCGGCATACGAATATGAAATATGATGATATTGCAATATAGCTCAAGAAATGAGGGGGATTATGCTCTCAACCCCTAAAAATAATGATACAAAAATAATACAACAATCCTCAAGAGGATTGGCTACACTATATGCCCAGAATGGGAAAATACCAAAATGTCAGAGTTGCTGGGTAGCTGCAGCAACTCATAACCAAAATAGAAGGAGATGGTAGAATCTGATCTACAATCTGAATCAATATCCTCCAAAGGATTTCTAGAGTGCAAGGCTGATCCTGACACTGGAATTCTCTCCCTCCAATGTGATGGTGCAAACCCCCACTGTAGACTAACTCTGAAATAACGCAGTCTATGGAAGGGACTGCGCTGATGAAGATGGGAGGAAGCTTGGCCTGCTGCCAAAATCTACAAATGAGATCAATAACACTCCTCAATGATATCTCCACTCAATGGAGACTCCTTTCTCTGCAAATCAGGTCCCGGAGTGATGTGGTGGAAGCCTCCACTGCAACCCCAGCAACACAATGTCCTCTCTGTTGCAGAAATAACGCTGTGATGGAAGAGAATGCTTTGGCCTTGAGCCAAGATGTGGAGAAAGCTGAAGATCAATTCCTCAAGAGGCCTCTCATGAGGAGGAAGGAATTTCAAGCAGGAATTCCTCCAGCAACTCTGCTGAATAGCAAGAGTATGCTCCTTGTCTCTCAAGACAACGAAATCAATAATCTATTCATGAGAAAAAATGGTTGTCTTGCCCTCCTCTTATACAATTGTGAGCTCCCTCTCAATGGGCCCCACTTCATTAGGGTTTTCCTTCCCAAGGAATCTTCCCTCTTTCTCTATTGCATTGTACCACAATGTGCTTTCCACCTCATAGCCTGTGCAGTTTGACTTTGGTCAACTTCACCTAGCCACTTTGCAAAATAGCCCCCTTTCACACATGGAGGTGTGAAATCAAATAAAAAAGTGATCCCTTATCAAAATATGAGGGATTTTATTATGCTTTTAATTATTCATGGGTCTCCTTACCCATTTATTCTCCACCTATGTGTAATTAGCAAAAATTAATGTCCCAATTTTCTGCATGAAAATTTTGGGACATAACAGTCCTCCCCTCCCAAATGTTGCTTGTCCCCAAGAAACTGCAAGGATAGAACTGGAATGCCTTCTCTCAAGGCATGGAGTCTATGATTTGTTTGAGGAACATCTCCCTCATGTAGATCCTCCATCCCCAAGCTATCAACCATGTAAAATGAGTCACCTTCCAACTAGGCAACTCCTAAAAATAATCGTCCACCTTGTGCTCATGTAGAATTGTGGGCCGAAATTCTGAACATGGTAAGCTTCATGGCCTACCCCACATTGTCCTCTTCTCCACTCATGATAAATGTGGAGTGCTAGCTGAACTCGGCCTACAATAAGGTTGCCTTTAAGAGCCAAAATGAAGTCTAGATCCCCAAGGATATCTCCTCCAACACTGCAAATAAAGTTGGCCCAAATCATCTCATATGTAAAGAGTTGGATTTCATCATCATATGGAATCCAAACAGTCATATGGTTCACCTTATGGACAAAAAATTGGCTGAAATTGGTGACCATATCATCTCCCATGCCCTCCTTGGAGCATGAGCTGCAAAAACAATGGAGGTTCCTCCTCCCAAAGGGCACATCCACCCAATGAGTTCCTCCCTCATCATGATATATATGGGGCTGCTGCTGATATATGGCTGAAATATGATGGTCTTCAAGAGATACCCAAGCCACCCCATCAAACATATGAACCATGAAATGCCTCCTCCAAAAATTCTGACTCTCTAAATAGATCCTCCCACATGAAGGAAAGAGGTGAAGCTTGGCAATCATGGGTTGCCCATTGTTTCCCCTGAAACATACAACATGAAAAATAGGGAGAATAATACTCCCAATGGGCATCTTCAATTCATGTCCCACTTTCCAAACAAAGCTCCCCATGTCAAAAGAAAATTCTGCAATGCATGGAAGCAAGAACCAATAGAAACAAGCTGTCATATGACAACCGGAAAGTGGATCATAGTTCTATTCATGGAACCTGTGCAGTGCACTCACTGCCTGCATCAAAATAGAAAAAAAAAAGTGTTTTTCCAGCCACTTGTTTGCTTCCACAATCATCTCATAAGATGGAAACATGAACATAAAATATGGTGTCAATAGTGCCCACCAAGAATCATGTGGCTTCCCCCATAGTCCACCCATGAAATAGCCATTCTCAATGTTGGAAATGGCTCTAAGTACATAATCATATAAAACATGACAAAGGATGATCCTCCTCAATACCATATGCTGATCATATAAAGTGAAGGAAGGAAAATAATAATACAGATGTATACCTCCTCTACCAGGTACTATGGACATTGAGCTGAAATGGCTCAACTGAAAGTGCTCCCTTACTCCCAATGAGTAGGAATGTGGCTGTGAAATCCTCATCATCATCATTCGGGCTATGCATCTCTCCATATGCTGATATATATCCTGTTGGATGCCCTCCCAAATGAACTCCTCTTCCAAAGAAAGATATGCATCAAGATGCATGGGAAAGAAGTCCTCCTGTGCTACAAGTAGCATCTTCTCCTCGAGACTAGAGGCTCTAGTCAAGAAGACTCCGCCATGTGAGTAGATGACCATATCCTCTACCATATATCTGTCATCTCTCTCCTGGTCATCAAGCATACTGCAAACACCAAGGTCCTTGGAGTGCCCCACTAATAGTGAAGATCTCCAGTAAGGATCAATCCTCCTAAGAGACAGCGCTGGTGATCTAGAATGTGTAGCTCTCCTCCTGCTGCTGCCTACTACTTTGAAATCCCTCATGCCAAATTTTTCCATCAATCTCTTCACCTCTCCAAACTCCAAGAGCGGTGAATCCCACAACATGATGCCTCTCATCAATGATAGATCTGGTGGTCTCCCTGGTGGGATGCCCCTATGTAGTGAGACATCAATGCCAAGAGTGAACTGTACATATGGTTGGGCAACCTTGCCCTTGCTCTCCCTGCGTAGTACAACCTTTCTCCTCTTTACCTTAACTTTCTAGAATTGAGAAGAGTGTGTTCCTCTCATCACATGATGTTGCTCTCTCTCTCCTCCTCCTTTTTCCAGCTGCAAAATGGCACAAACATGCTGCTCATTGATTGTTCTTGGACCTCCATGTATGAGATCCTGGGTACCTTCCTGCAAGGATGCAAGAATCCCTCTTATTGGAGCATGTGCTCCTCCTCCCTCTGCATGAGGTACTAGATCATCTCTATGATTTACAGTGTTGTTTCCCTTCTCCGTATCAACATATGTGGGCAACTCTTCCAAAATGAGATCTTCTCTTGAAAGAGAGACCTCCATTACTCCTTGTGCCAAAATGCAAGATGAAGGTCTTGCCTCCAATAAAGCACCATGCAAGATATCAGCCTCCTCTAAGGGGTTATGAAGTGATCTTGAGCCCCTAAATTCCTCCATCACATGCAAGGGTTTTGTTTCTCTAGGAATGTTTGTTTCCTCCACATGTGTTTCAGATTTCTTCCCATCAAATTTTTCCATCAAAGCCCTAATGAAAATTGCATAGGAAGAAGTATTTGCATTTTTTAAAGCAAGGGACTCAAACAACCACCATGCATAGAATTTACCTCCCAAGTGCAGCGCTGCTACTCTGATGGCTTCATCTTCAGGAATCTAATGCTGCTGCAGAAAGGTGTCTAGCTCTAAAATCCAAGCTTTGGCTGAATAAGTAGAGGGACCATCAAAGACAGATAGAAGAAATCTATCCTCATCATGCTGCTTGCTCCTCTTCACCATGATCTTGCAAAACTCTGGGAAAGAGATGTGATCTCTAAACTTATGAGTTTGAGATTCATACTCATGCAAGAAACCACTAAGAGTTCCCTTCTCCAGTATGCCTTCTTCTTCTTTTCTCCTCATGGAAAATTTGGCCATGTGACTGAATTATACCCCTTGGTGTGTAGCTGCATGCTCACACTCCTCATAGAAAAATATAGAGCTAGCACTTTTATTTCCTTCTCCAAAATATGGAGTCCTTTTCCTACTTATTTCTTAGTCTACTAGATGAGAATAGGAAGTGCAGGGTTCTTCCTCTTCTTCTTGCTTCTCCTCCTTGGAGAGGTTCTTCTTTGCTCTAAGAAATAATGAGAACAAGCTCATCCTCTTCATCATCTTTATTTCTTCTTTCTTGGGCTTGAAGGCCACAAGATGAGCCAAGAAAGATGCTCTGATACCATTGTAATGTCCCAAAATGGAAATCAGCAGCTTTTTCACTGCTGAAATGTTCCTTTGTCGGAAATATGAACAAGGCTATGTCAGAGATTGACTGAGAGGGATTTTACCAGTTATTTCACCTCTAAAGAGAGGATGAGAACGGGAGGCTATCTGGCCCTTTTCAGACTCTGCCTATAGCTATGTAAATATTTCTTCCTCCAGGAAGATCTTGTTCAAGGGATGAGCCACAGTAATATGCAAAACATAAGTATGAAGAGAAACTTGCTACAATCTCAGAAAATGATAGAAGAACTCATAGCCATTATATTAGCTCATGGCAGAAAATAAGTGTACAATATCTTGAGGGAAAGAGCACTCAAGAGAGGGAATGATAAACCCCAAAGAACAAGTACATGAAGCATGAAATATACTGCTGCATAAACTACCCTACCTATGACTGCGCAGTCATATGGAGACACTGCGACATACGAATATGAAATATGATGATATTGCAATATAGCTCAAGAAATGAGGAGGAGTATGCTCTCAACCCCTGAAAATAATGATACAAAAATAATACAGCAATCCTCAAGAGGATTGGCTACACTATATGCCCAAAATGGGAAAATACCAAAATGCCGGAGTTGTTGGGTAGCTGCAGCAACTCATAACCAAAATAGAAGGAGACGGTAGAATCTGATCTACAATTTGAATCAATATCCTCCAAAGGATTTCAGATTGCAAGGCTGATCCCAACACTAGAAATATCTCCCTCCAATGTGATGGTGAAAACCCCCACTGCAGAATAACTCTGAAATAATGCAGTCTATGGAAGGGACTGCACTGATGAAGATGGGAGGAAGCTTGGCCTGCTGCCAAAATCTACAAATGAGCTCAATAACACTCCTCAATGATATCTCCACTAAATGGAGACTGCTTTCTCTACAAATCAAGTCCCAGAGTGATGTGGTGGAAGCCTCCACTGCAACCCCAACAACACAATGTCCTCTCTGCTACAGAAATAACGTTGTTGTTAGCCCCCCTATGAATTTTTTGACAAGACAACAGGGGGATAAAATGTTTTTGAGCCTTCAAGGAATGCATTTCCTCTTAAAACACATCATCCTTGAAGCCTCCTTGTGCCTTTTTCCTTTGATAAATCCTCACTGTTGTTTCCAAGTTAAAAAGCCTCTCTGTTTATGAAGAAGAATGCCCAAAAAGGCCTTCATCCCCCTTATTTCATCCCCATTTAACCTCTATTTTAATCACCTTTTTCCCTTCTGCAAAGTCTTCCAAATTCCCTTTTTAACCTTTTAAATCATCCTAACACCCCTTTGAACCTTACAAATACCCTTTGTTTGCCTTGAAAACCCCTTATTCTCCCTATCGAATCCCTTTCCCGGCCTTAAAAAGCATTAAAAATAGGCCAAAAGACCCACTTTTTCTTTATGCAAGCTAAGCCCCTTTCGGCCAGCCCCCTCAAACCACTTCCCCATATTCCCTGTGCCCAGGACCAAGTGCTTAAGCCTAGGTGCTTATCGCAGTCAGAGGTTTTGGGCGAGTGCATTTCTTTGTTAACTTAAAATCCCCGATGTGATTGGGCTTCGTTCTATGAACTCCCGCGGCGATCTCGACCATAGATCTACACAAATCTAATGGTCAGCGCTTGTTTTACAAACGCACCCCATCCCCTCTCCTCGTCCCCTCCTATTGCCTGTCTACCATCGATCTAACACCCTGATCTGACGGTTATCACGCGATCGGAGGATCACCAATCGCAAGTTTTAAAACGCACCATCCTTCGCACTCCCTATTGGTGATCTTCAATTGACGATCCCTGATCTGATCTCTTCTGTTCATCCATTTTGATCCAACAGCCCTTATTTCTCCCACCCCACTCATTGCACCTGTTGTTTCCCCCTTCGATTTAATCTCCACCATTGATCCCCTGCGTGATCCAACGGTTGGCGCTTAATCACGCTGATGCCAATCAGAAGTTTACAATGTGTCAACCCTCCGCCTCCCTGATTGTGATCCTCTGATTTAATCATAGTCATCCATTCATCCAAGATCCATGGCCCTCGTTTCATCATTCCTCCACTATTTTTCATCCTTCAGACCTTCCCAAAGGTTCGTCTTTTAACCCCCGCCGTTGATCCCCTCTTGAGATCCAACAGCTCAAAGCTAATCGCCCTCCGCTTATGCCGGGTCCCACCAGTTCCTCAACCCATTTCATTGCATTTCCATGCTTTTCCCTTTGTATTTCAATTCAAAGGCCCTAACCTCATTTTCTTTTGTCGTGCCACCATTCTCGCAGGCCTCTGCGGCATCTCTCCACCACTGCCCCAGGTTTTATGACAGGTTTATTTTATTGTGCAGAGATCATGGAGGGGCCATTACAGCCGTGAACAGTGTAACAGCAACAAAGATTTAAAGGTTGATTAAAGCCTGAAATTGAAGATTAAATTCTTTAATCCTTATTCAAAGAGAAAGGACGTAGTTGGAAGACTACAAAGCACATGGAACAAGCCATATCTGTGTTTAATGTTAGTAGAGCACCGTTTCTCCAAAAGGACACCTTCCTACATAAGTCTCCATGCCTCCTCAAGCAATTAAATGTATTTCACTGACATAAGTTTCTTTGGGACTATCAGACAGCAGTTATGGAAGTATGGAGAGGTCTGCAGACCTACCATCCATGTTATTTATTCCAGAAGGCTATCACAGAGTTCCAAACAGCCAGAAGGACTTCAAGAACACATCCGAGGTCAATATCAACCTGACAGAGATCTATGAACCAGACTACAGAGTACACATAGTCAACGAAGAAAACATTAAGTAGTATGGGCGTGAAATGCTTCCGCCATTATGTCTTAATGAATCAATTTAATTCACAATCTACCCCTACTATTATTCATTCCCCTATAAGAATCCCCAAGAACATATTGTAAAGGGTTGGATTGTGTTATTGATGTGGTAGTTGTAGGGATTCAGTTTTGGCTGTTAGAAATAGTTTTGGCAGAGAGAGTAGCAGAGTAGTCTGTAATGTAGTAGGCTGGGAGGAGAAAGTTAGGATTGTAATCAGCCATTGAGCTCTATGTATGTGACTGGTTTTGCATCAATTAATCAAGCAATTTCACATCATCTTGGTCGATTACTACGGGTGATGTTTTTCTCTTTACATTGTTTTATTACATTTTTTCATGTTGTCCATTGGTCTTCTGGTACGCATCAGAAATATAACATAGAATTTTCCCTCACGTGGTACCCTATGTTTCTGCTCTCCTCACCGTTGATGTTTTCTGCTGATAGTGAAACTAAGGGTAAATTCATGTAATTTAGCCAGCGTAGCAGTTGTTATTCACTGCTAGCTGATGCGTGATTTTGGGGTTTGCTGCTTATTTTTTCTTGTTGGGGTTCAAGCTAGAGGATTTGGGATACCAGGGATTTAGTGTAAGCCCTGTCCACTGGGGTCCTTGTTTGACAGATTGAACTTTCCAAGATCTCGTGAGCTGGTGTAGAAGCACTGAAGGTTAAAAGCCCTTCTATGATCTCAGGTCTAGTTCTATGTTTAAATCTTATGTGTTTTCCCTTTGAGAGTATGCTGAAGAATATTTGGAGTTAGATAACCTCTGGTCTGATCTCAAGCTACCCTTTGTGTCCTTCCTTCACTCCTTATTGTTTCCACTCCATCATCTATCTCAAAGATCCTTTAGTATAGATGACTTGCCCTATGAAAGCCTTGGCTAGCTTTCTGCAAGTAATCTCCTTTCATGACTCCATAGCCCAATGGTTTGCACAACCTTGACTCTTCCTCTTTTTCTGAAACGTCCTACTGCTCTGCTCCTTTTCTCCCATTTCCTTCTCAGTCTGTGATCTCATGACCCAATCGATAGCCGGCCCAACCATTTTAAGCCCCCCTTGTGCTTCATACCTATCCTAACATCTCGTTTTGAGCTTCAAAGATATATCATTCTTTGTATTATTGGATAGATCCCTCTCCAGGTCCAGGAGGGCTAGATCCCAGGGCCCCAAAGTGGTTCTGATGTTTTCCGGTCTTTTGGTCTTTCCATTTTGGCCAAAACACTAGAACACCAACAACTGTGATGGAAGAGAATTCTTTGGCCTTGAGCCAAGATGTGGAGAAAGCTGATGATCAATTCCACAAGAGGCCTCTCATGAGGAGGAAGGAATTTCAAGCAGGAGTTCCTCTAGCAACTCTGCTGAATAGCAAGAGTATGCTCCTTGTCTCTCAAGACAACAAAATCAATAATCTATTCATGAGAAAATATGGTTGTCTTGCCCTCCTCTTATACAATTGTGAGCTCCCTCTCAATGGGCACCACTTCATTAGGGTTTTCCTTCTCAAGGAATCTTCCCTCCTTCTCTATTGCGTTGTACCACAATGTGCTTTCCACCTCATAGCCTGCGTAGTTTGACTTTGGTCAAATTCACCTAGACACTTTGCAAAATAGCCCCCTTTCACACATGGAGGTGTGAAATCAAATACAAAAGTGATCCCTTATCAAAATATGAGGGATTTTATTGTGCTTTTCATTATTCATGGGTCTCCTTACCCATTTATTCTCCACCTATGTGTAATTAGCAAAAATTAATGTCCCAATTCTTTGCATGAAAATTTTGGGACATTACAACCTAGCCTCTAGAGCAGCGCCTAGTACAATTAGAGCTTGTCGATGAAAATCGATGAAAATCACTGCAACACAATGACGCCCACAATAAAAGGGTAAAAGCATCATTCAACCACCACATCACACCTCGCTCATTCACCGAGGGAGAATTATTCCTCCGCTATGATGTCACAAAAGAAGCCCTAGGGCTAGGAAAGTTTGAAACTTTGTGGAAAGGACCCTACATTATTAAACACTACCTCCGATAGGGGGCATACATCTTGACAGAACCAGATGGAACTTGCCTCAATAACCCCATCAACGGCCTTTACCTCAAGAAATTCTACCCATAAGGGCCCCGACGACCCTTCCCCTAGAGTGAAAGTACGCAAAAACCCAACCACTCAATATTTTTGACCCAAAGACTTATTTAAAAGTGCTCAAAGTATCACCATGGATCACCAAAACGAACCCTATTTCGGATTTTCTGATGGAGCATCAAGATGGTCTCAAAATTTAGCCGCATCTGCCTGGGTCATTTACCACCATGACCGGTCACCACGGTGTGTGTTTCAGTTCAACAACAAAAAATTAGGTAGAATATGACGCCGCCATTGGACTTATGTGTGATTCCCTCCATCGGGGCATTCGCCATATGCATCTCTACCTCGATTCCCAGTTATTAGTATCACAGCTAAACCAAACATTTGAAACAAGAGATACAAATCTGTTTAGAAAATACTTGCATGCCAAAATATTAAGCAGACAATTTGACTATATCACATTTACACATGTACCAAGGGGTCAAAACCAAACAGCTGATCGCATAGCTAACAATATCCTAAACTGGAATGCATCTCGAATAAACCATCATACGTAAAGCCAAAAATATATATATCCATCAGCATAACAATATACATAAACCGAAAAAAGTGATACATCATGTAGAGCCGCAAAAATTATCTCTCATATATATATATCAAAATATGTATATTTGAGTACAAAAAATAGTTTTGTTGGCCTAATTACCAGCCAGAAGATACAAAAGTCATCAAAAAATAAGGGGAAGCATCCTCATAATAGGTGCTTTCCCTCTGTACAAAACTTCTCTAGGGGGGTGCCCCCTCAAGAGGGGCACCTGGACCCACCACCGCTCCCAGTACCACCACCAGAGCTACCATCGTAACTGCAATCGCCACCCGACGTAGAGTGGGCCGATGGTCCCTCTCGCAGGCCATCACTATCTCTAACCATACCTTCTCGAATTCATCCATGAAACCTCGAGTAGGAATCCCTTGGGTCAAGTGGTCCACTCGACCCTAGAAGTCCTCAAGAGCTATCACCTGAGCTGTCAGTTCCGCAATACATGCCTCTGCCGCATCAACACCAGCTCGCTCGGCCGCAACCTCTCCAATGGTCAAGCTGCTGCCCTCCTCATAAGGGCCAACACCACCAGCAAGATCGCCAGCACCGCCACCTGGTCCACCTACATCACCTCCTCCCTGACCACCCTGAGGTCGTTGCGGAGGATCGTGTCCCACCAGTCGAGCCACGGGGCAACCCACCTCGCCAACATCTACACAAGTAACCAAAATGATGTCAGTGTCACTAGAAAAACAAATAAGTATATACATACTCAAACAAATGCAGAAAACATATAATACATACCTGCAGGTCCCAAAACATAACCAAAAGGGAGACCCATGTCGAGGTCAACTTGGAAGTCCATTCCCACATACGAGTATGGCAAGTACATACTCAAACAAATGCAGAAAACATATAATACATACCTGCAGGTCTCAAAACATAACCAAAAGGGAGACCCATGTCGAGGTCAACTTGGAAGTCCATTCCCACATACGAGTATGGCAAGAACATCTGCAGGTTGGCCTTGAACCAGGCCTCTGTCGTGGCATTCCAATAATGCCCCACCATGCCACCACCGCCTCGCGGCATCACTGGAGCCCACCTCCTCATACATGGCTCCTGTGCCCCCCCCCAATAGCCACCACCACCACTAGCCTCAGCAGCATCACCCTCTTGTACATAATGCTGCACAAGATGTTGGCATTCGCAAATGACTTAGATCCATGTTGGACCTTGTTCCACTGCGACACCATCCCGTCAAAACAAAAGCAGGCGAAGTCAAAAAAATGGCCAGACCTTAATCGATGCAGAACTCCAACCTGTGGGCCGGACGCTCAATGCTGAGCAACCGACCCTGCTAGTCATACAATCACCGCCAGTGCACATCACTCTGTCACATCTGTAACTAATGTAATGTTGATGCAACCCTCTGTAAGAGGTGCCCCATCATAGTGACGTCTTCTAAACCTCTCAAGGTCCACTCGCCCAGTAGGGAGTGGATATCTCAGGGCCTCCCCTTGAGGCAGTAACCCGGTCACAAAATATATATACATCTCAGGACAGATGATCAAGTATGTACCCCACAACATTAACATGTTGCGCCTCCTGCGCCAGTGCTGAATAATGTATCATAGTAATCAGTCCTGTGACCGAAGAAACTGATTTTCAGCAAACTTCAGAAGGCCCCATAGAGCCAACTGATGGCGCACTCTAGTATCAGTAGGTAAAGCAGTTCGGATCTCACGCTAATCCCGCTCCCTCTACAATAACCTATTATCAACACAGGTACCCATCAATATAGAGAAAAAACACAAAAGGGGGCAAAAAACCAAAGAATTTTTTCACCTCAGCCTTAGCACGCCTGTCCCTCAAATAGGCATGCTTAGCGTGTGCCTGTATTTTATACAGGTGCACCTACAATGCGCTAACATTAGGGAACAGAGCGCCCTTGCACGCCTGTCCCTCAAATTTGCGTGCAAAGAAGGCGCGCTTTTGCCTAGATCGGTTGCAAAATCTAGGGAAAAATTCACCCAAAATCTGTACAAACCTAGTTTGTAAGGACCCCAACACCATGAAATTGTAAAAAATTAAAATGTAGGATGTCATGGACATTACTTCGGCATAGTATCGTTATTCCCTGTGCTCTGGTTGACCGCAACGGAAAAAACTTCTTCGCAGAGTCCTCTGACCTCTCAAAACTTAGCAAGTACAAATGAATTGAATCAGGGTCATATTCACCTATTTATCGCCCTTTTCAAAAACTTTGGAGGGCCATAGCGAGACATCAGAAGGTCCATTCTCCAAACCGTAATTTTCACCATAATCAGCACCCCATAATGAACAGAAGCAATGCCACACATTCGCTCTCCAGAAAAAATAATTTTTTAATGCCGGCAGGTATGCCCTCTCTCATCTTCTTTTTAAAGCTCAAACCTTTCAAAAATATTTGATAAAAAGAATATGATTTCACTTGAGGTAGTTTTTTTTGTAGGAAAATCCAGCAAACCATCCACAACGTTATCTCTTAAAAGTTCTAGAGCAGGTATCATTCTACCCCCAGCATGATAGAGTCCTAGTAAAGTCTGCATATCCTGACATCATTTATCCATCAGAATTAAACCATAGTGTCCTCATATCCAACCATGTTTATCATCACCTCACCCTTCACGTGATAAACATCTGTGTTGGTCAGTAGAGCCTCTCCTCCATGGCACTCGTCACCCACAGTAGACCATATATCACAAACATAAGCGATGCCATGGCCATACCACTTCAGTCCGGGAAGCACCTCATGCCTATCCATTCATCATGCATAAGGTCAATTTTACCATACGAGTCAATCCCCCCTTCCCAGGCGACCAGGTTGTAAAAGCAGATCAAAAGCGCACCACCACGCTTCGCATTTGGCCCACCATACCTCCACCAACATAATCCCATTTGCAATATTGTTTCATCCGCTTCATCAACCCTGCACACGAGACCAACCAATAGGACCCCCACCGCCAGCAAAACACCTTCCTCACAACATCACTAAGCGAACACTTTCATGTTTTGGGGTACCCGTCTCTGTTTTTTGTACAAACCAAACCCTATTTATTTTATTCTTTTGGTAAGTGTACAAAGACCACAAACTGTTCACTTCGTCCCCTCACCCTCGCATTTTATCTTTTCTCCCATGAAAACAGTCCCTGAACACACTTGGTTGGATAATTTCACCCCCATGCATGCACCATCATGACATTCATAGCCGGTTTACACCTGCCCTGGAATTCCTACCGACTCCAAGGATTTTCCCCTTCAGAAATAGCTATGACTGCCGCCAAGCTGCTTAAGTATAATTCGACCTTGGGCCACTGAATTCCCATGATTATTTTTCAGTCACCACTCACCAACATGCCTACGTTAAACCCATCACATCCAAGTCCCCGACCCCTCAGGTCGGCAACCCATGGTTCAGTTGAGGCTTCCTTTTTGTCGACCTCAACACCTCTTTTCCAAAAAGGAATCGGTACCTTGCAACACCCTTCCCCATGCAAAGGGGTATCCTCGGGTGGCACTATGAGAGACATCATTGTCCACCGATGTCATCGATCCTCCCAAAATTTGACTACGACAAAAGCTTTCATGTGAAGATGGTATCGTACCTTACAGCCATTGCACTTTGATCAGATTCATCGAAGACTTGTGCCTCCATAAGCATCTCTGTCAACAATGCTTACAAGGGAAGGTCCCAGCCAGCACCTATGCATACATTGCATAGCTAAATGTCATACCAAGTTTACGCATATGGGTACCACATTCCACCTATCGTCAAAGAAAAAACACCCCTGAGGGCGTCAGCAGTTGTCATCAACAACCACCAGTATCACTACCATAGTAGTGGCATGATAGAATATACATCTGTCAATTTTTTTTAGCTAGCCATAACATCACAACCATGGGACATGCCCGCCTCGTTGAAATTTTCTATATGTATTGTAAATTTTATTTTCTTTCAGGGATCCCATAGACTTGGTAATTCTTGGAAATGGTGCAGGGTGTGTTCAAACCCAAGGCTTCACGCAGATCTGTCTCTCTCTACTCATGATACAGAAAAGAAACTATAATGTATTTCGGCTATACAATCCTTCCTAGACCTCACACATTAGGTGGAAACTGTTAACACTGGAAAATTGTACAACAGAAGATGACATTAATTAATTTCAAGCCAAAGGATTTACAGGGCTGGAAGACATTACATCATCCGAAAAAGTATTTAAAAATCTCAAAGGTTTAAGGAAATCAAATTTGAACTAGTCTTAAATGTTGATTGCGAGAATTATCCTTCGAGAAGAGCGCCTTCTACGTGCCTTTTGGCCTGATAAGAGTGCATTCCTGAGAGTGGAAAAATATCACTATCCAGAACCACATAAAGCAAAGGACAAGTTACTCCTTACTTGAAGCCACCTAAGGACAGCCACCAATGCCTCCTTAGACACTATGTGAGCACACAATGGAATATTTGGAGCACACGAAGGAATCATACCTCTCTCTTGGGTCACCATCCAAAATGTACCAAGGGAGGGAAGGATGATTTGAAATCCCCTATATAAAGCCACCATGAGATGAGGAATGGGGGATCACATTTTTATGCTGGCCAAAATTGCTGAAGCAATACCAGTAGTGTGTGACCTGGAGCTGCAGACAGAGGGGACTCATTTGTTGGCCATCCATTGAAGCTCAGTCCACACAGTAGAGAGAGAGGGATATTGCACCTAGGCGAGGCTTGGAATGTACAAAATCCTTGCATGGGAACCTAGAAACATTTTCTAGGGGTGCTTTGGCAAGAGGGTTAAGTATTCTGCCCCTTTCTAGTAGCGCTCAATAAGAGGGGCCTAGAGCCACCGTTTGCATTATTGTGTCCTTTGACTCTTTAGAGCTTCTATTTATGTATGTTTAGTTTTTGTTTAGTTTTTATATTACATTTGCATGTTTATTAATATATATAGTATGCTCATTTACTCCACTTCTTTCTGTCTGTTACCAATAGTTTAAAGGGGTAAACCACACCCCTTAAACTGGTGTGATTCCGTACATACGTGCACCAAACACACCACAACAATATCCATCATTCCTCATATTGTCTCCCATAGAAACAAATTCTATCTAACCAATATGTTTTGGAATTAAAATACTTTATTCATGGTCAAGTATATTGGTTCAAGAACCCCATCCCTACTCCTAATGCTTTCAAAGAGGTGAATATGGCCAATATTTTAACTATCATTAAGTTGAATATCTATACCAAACTTGGAGTTGAGGAACACACCTTGTTGGGGGGATAATGAACTATTAAAGAAGTTACTGCCTAAAGTGAGTTATTCAGATTATTCTGAGATAGCTTCACTTGGTCCTATTCTGAGATTCCTAGACTTGATCTAACCATTGTTGAGCATTGCATTAACACTTGGCCAAATTTCATCGTAGCTTGCAAAAAGTAAATTCATATTCACACTGCGAAATGTGATTCCATTAAGGAAAAAATAAACAATATTAGGCAAGAAATAAGGCACCATTCATGTTTGTATGGAATTTTGAGATCTAAATAAAGCACATCCCAAATAAAACTTTTCAAAACACTTTATTAACCAAATCATCTATGAGTGTGCAGGGTATGAGGTTCTATATTTTATGTATGGATTCTTAGGATGCAATATGATTAGTATCCACTTTTAAATTCACATATAACCACTTTCACTAGTCCTTAGGAAACCTCTACATATAGAGTGATGCCTTTCAAACTTAAGAATTTTGAGGCCCACACATGTCTATGTAGACCCTCCAAATACTTGAGGAGTGTCTAGGTTCTTTGGAGAGATACCCAACATTATTGCAATATTGGTAAATTTTGTGTTGTACTCTTGCACAATCTGTTGATATCTCCGCCTAAAGTAATTCCACAGAATCCATTGTTCCTATACATACCTAATAGGGTGTAATTTTGACTTTATGTGATCTGGATTTATGTAGGAACACAACAGAATAAACATATAACAGTAAATACAAAGATATAGTGGCAATTGTTAGTCATCAATAATTTTGACTTTATCCGAAGATGACTAAATTTGACAATCCCAGATTTCTAGAAACAATATTGCAGAAACATTGTGAGTTCTAGAAATCTCACAGCCTTCTTTATCCTAAGCCTATCAATTCACTGAATATTTTCACTTAAATCCTCCAAGTTATCCTACCATCTCAAAAAGAAGTTGCTTTCAGGCTATATATGTCCGTTTTCACTCATTTTCACTTATCCAAACAGTCATTTTTCTGCTAAAAGGTCCTTTTTTCCTCTTCATTATCCTCCATTTTCCCTAAAAAACCCTTTTAAAATCATCAAAACCCCTTTAAACCTGCAAAACATCCCTTTTTTTGGTTTAAAACACCCCTCTTTACCTATCGGAAACGTTGAAAAAGGCCTAAAAACCCTCTCTTTAAACCTATTTTCGACCCATTTTATAAATAGGCCCTGAGCCCTTGAGGGCTTAGATTCTCTGCCCCCTTTTGCTCATATGGAAAAAGCCCAAAAACCCTCTTTTAAAGCCTGTCAAAACTTCAAAAAGCCAAAAAACCTTTGTTTTTAGCCTTTGTCTGCCTTTTCATAAAATTGGACTTTTTAAGCCCCTTTGGGCTTGAGCCTTAGCCCCTATTCTCATATGACCCGAGGCTCGCGACCTCCTACTATCCCTAAACCCTTCACTTTAGCCCTTGGCCTTCCCTTCCTTCATTATTTCACCCCTCCTCCCTTATTCTTTTCATAACCCAAACCTTATTAAAAATCCCAAAAAACCTTTAAAAATTTCAAAGGTGGACCCTCGCTTCCCCACCCCACCTTACCTTTCCTCGGCAAATCTACACCATCGATCGCATTGATCGAAAGGCCTGGACCGCATCCCCCTTCCCTTTTTTTTACCCCACTCCATAACCCTTGAGCCCGATCCACCGTTTATCTGCGTGATCTAATGGCCACCGTTGCTCCCGCAAGATCTTATCATTTAACCCCACTGAACCAAATAAACCAGCACTACCCGAAGAAAATAGCCCCACATCACTCCTGGTCCCACTTTCCACCCAAGCCTTCGCACTCAACCTCCCTTTTCCACCTATCTTCCACCATCACCTCCGCCACCGTGCACCTTTCCCCATCGCATGCCCTCTCCACCGTTGGATCTACAGCCCCAGATCCAATGGTCTACGCACTCTTTCGTGCCCATTTATTCAAAAATAATAATCGCACATTATCCACGCGAAACCGGTGGTTTCATGAGGGACACGTGGCGATCAACGATGTGTATCACGTTCGATTTGCGCTTTAATTCTTACCACTCATCTGCAACGTGAAAACCGCTGGTGGTTTTCATGAAACCACCTTTCCTCGATTACGTGCCAAAATGAAAAATTCAAACCGGTTTTCATGGTTTCTCCTTAGGAACCTCTCCCCTACACTCTCCCTTCCTCCTCACTACTCCTTACGCCCTCATAAACCTCTGAAAAGTAGTAAACCACAAAAAGCGTAGGGTTTTATTAATTTTTTTGTTTATTTTGTAGGTTTGATGGTGCCCCAAGCCCAAGGGGCCATTCCACAGTCGAGGTCAAGATTGGGGCCTCAGGATAACTCTAAGGGTCTGAAACGAAAAGGGATGGTGTTATTTTTAATTGAAATGTTTTTAACCAATGTTTCATAACCACTGATTGAAACACAAAACCCTTTAGTGCACCACAGGAAACCCTGCACACAAGAAGACAAAGCAAATCAGTAAAGAAGTGAAGAAGCAAAGGACCGAACGCTTAATCGTAGTTTTAGGATAAAAGACAAAGTCAAAAGACAGAAGATTTAAAGCTTAATTGGCCGATTAAAGAATAAAACATAGTTAAAGACAGATGAAAGAAGTTTAAAAGGTCTGAAAGGAGATAAAGACGATATAATGGATTATGAAGACTAAAGGAAAATTAGGCTTAAAGGTAGCCTCGAAAACATCAAATGGAAGCAGTTATTCACTTAATAATAAAACTTCCACCTGTGACCTGATTTCTATCCCAAGGGGAAAATTGACAGTTATTACACTAAAGAAGATATTTTAAACTATCAAAACAGTTAATATAAAGACAGAAAAAGGCCTCAAAGTTAATCTTTTCAACTATTTCATCCTCCGAAAGTAAAGATAGATTTATTACACACAGAATTAGTTGAGAGACATTCCTACCTTGTGCCTTGCATGGTTTTTAAGGATAGGAGTGCATTTACTATGTCATTAATAACATTTTTAACCCTAGATGGTTCCACCTCCTCATTTTCAGCATAAATACTGCATTGGAACTCATTGTATGGGGGAATTTGATAACTCTTTGAAGTAATACATAGTTCTACTGAAGTTGAAAGAAATTTTATGTTCTGGAACCTATGGATGTTTGGACTTGTTTGTTGATGGAGAAATCTCTGTCATTGGATCCCTGAGCTTGGATTTTGGTGAAGTATTCTAATCTGTTAATTTTTTTCCTGTTTTCCATTCTATTTTCATCATTTCTTGCGTACAGTAGAGTAAAAAGTTTAGGCTAAGAAATGTCTCCTAGAAGCACCTTAGACCTGTTTACTCTTCACTGTCTTTATGCTTTCATCTACTGAAGATTTTATTGAGTAGTTTGACTGCTTTTCAACCCTTAAGCTTGTTTATTTCAAGAATAGTTCAAATAGTTGGTCTGAAGAATGATTTATGGTTTTCCCTGCTTACTTGCTGCCACTTAGAAACTATTTTTGAAGTCTCCCTTTAAAGTACCATTGTTTACAATCTTCCAAAGAGGTCTATTTTGATCATACCCTTTGTTCTTGCTTAAATAATTGTTTTGAAGTTCTTTATAGCTATAATCAAATATGTCTAGGAGTTCCCTCTTCTATGAATGTAGTTATTTGTCAATCTTGAATGTTTTCTTATCCTTTAAGTGAAATATTTGGATGAAATAGAGTGTTCCTCGACTCCTAGATTTCATTTGATAAGTTTTTCTTGAGATTGTTATTTGCTGAAGTGTGATTTGTAGAATTCATGGTTAGCACTATCTATAAAATACTTCTTCATGTTCAGATGATGTTTTAAGTCCCTTTGTTGAGAAGTACATATAATTAAGGATTCTTAATTGCCCTTAGTTCTACTTTTCATTCTAAACCCTTAATGTTACTTTCATTTCACCTGAAAAAACTTTGTAGATCTAATAGCCAAGTTAGATTTTCCCTTTGATACCCCTGATTCATCTGCAAAATTGTTACAAACTTCTACTTGACTACATTTCCCAATGACTTATAGATTTCCCTTTCCTATCTATGCTGCCTAGATCATCATGTCTCGTCAAACAATCAAACAAACTCATGCTTAATAACTAGCCTAAAATCAACCTTTTACAAGAAAAAAAGTCATATATTTGCAATCAATTGAGAGATCCCTCTCTGAGACTAGGAGGGCCATATCATAGAGCTCTAAAGACTGGTTGATGTGTTGCCTTGTCATTTGGCTTTCCAATCATCTAGATCACTGGATCCCAACATTCTGGCGACCACAGTGGGACCTTTTTGAGTAAAAGTCCCTAAATAAGACACTCAGTATCCATTGAAGTGAACTATAGCTTCTTCAAAGCACTACCAGCATAATGGTAATCATGACAGGATCTGTCTGAATCAGTGGCAATCTAAGTAACCCTTAGGATTCAAAAGAGACCCTTATCAAACCTTGAAGAAATCATCTAGTAAGCCATAAAGTAGACTTTGTTTTTTTCACCACCTTATCTAAGTGTTGAATCAAGTATAGGCCACTCACACAACCATAGAACCACATAAAAACTCAAAAAAAACCCAAAACATTTCAGATTGGTTTTCAAATAAACCATTGATGGTGGACCATAAAACATTTTACCTTCAGAAAAGCTAAAAATTTCCACCTGGCGACTCCACTAGCCCCAGTAGGTCTATTACCTCACTAGTACTCCATATTTCCTTAGGATTGTGTTAACCAGCCCTAAAAAATTTTAGAAACCTAGTTCCCTATTATAGAAATCACTGTGAGAGGAAAACTTTTGAAAAAACAGTCTTAAAAACTTCAAACCTCTCTAAATTTTGGAAACTGAAATCTAGCTTCACATAGGATTAACACTAGATCCCATCCAGATCCCAATCCCCCTACCATAGTTGAAAATCCAGAAATTATTTTGTGGTAGACTTCTAGATCTGGAAAACCAACTACTAATAGGACCATCCTAAGAACAAGATCTGTCCCTAAAAATCTTACAGTCTTGAAAGATCCTCACTTTGACTTACCTTACACAAAGAACCTATTCAGAAATAAGTCTCAAAGTGACTTAAATCAAGCTAACCTTGAAACTTCAGATTTGCAACAGAGCTTTAGCAAAGAAGCTTCACCTTTTACTCCACCTGATTCTCAACTTCTTCATCATTTCAGCGCCTTCCATAACAAATCTTCTCATCATAAGTTTGCTAGCCCAAGTGTTTCTTCTACTCCTATCCACACATCCACTGTTAAAAACACTCCATTTCAGCCCACTTTCCCTCTTGTTAATCCACCTCTTGTAAATCCCCCATTATTTCCTATCATGGTAGCACGGTATGCTCCACTTGTGTTACCACAACTTCTGGTTCCCTTACCCAATGATTACCAATCCAAAATTTCCCATTTCACTGGAAATGAACCTACTACTGCCCAACAACATGTAGATAAAAGGAATGATGCCTTTGATTACATGGAAATAGAATAAGAGACCATTAAGATGAGAATTTTTGCTCAAATTTTAGGAGGAGAAGCCAAGAAATGGTTTAAGGGCTTAGCTCCTCACAGTATTAATGATCTTCCTTCTTTATATCAAACATTCATAAATAAATGTGAAATTAGGAAGAACCCTCTCCAAATCCTTTCAAAATATACCAATCTCAAAATAAACAGTGGGGAAGGTGTCCAACAATATTGCACTAGATTCAATAGTGTTTATAATGCACTCCCCCCAAACATGAAACCTCCATTAGGCTTAGCCTTGGCTAAATTTCTAGAGGGCTTTGATCCTGAAATGGCCTACCCGCTAAGAGAAAGAGACCCCTCAACTTTAGAAGATATACAGAGGGGAGCTTTAAGTGTAGAAGAAAATCTTATTGAGAAAAGAGCTAGGTTGAGAGCAGAGAAAACATTTACATACAGGGATGATACAATAGCATCAACCTCATCATCAGATACTAAAATTGATAACTTAGTAAAGGTAATGGAGAGAATGCTTGAAAAGATAAATCTGAATGATAGAGTGCCCCCTAGAGAAAACCAAAATAACCCCCAAAACAGAAATAGAAACAAAAATTTCAGAAGAGACACTAATCAAGATAGGCAAAGAAACAATTACCAATAGATTAGGCCTCCCTTTCAACAAAACTATGTTGATCAAGAAGAAGAAAGGGAAGTTGAAAGGTTGGAAGAAAATCATGTGAATCTGATAAGATCTGACAGTGAGACAGATGTTTTTCTCACTAAAGAAGAACAAGGATTCTTCTCTTCAGAACAAATTTAAAATAGCCATGAAGATTATGAAGATTACAGATTGGGTTTTGAAAATGAAATCATGGAGGTACACAAACAATATAATCTTAGAAGCAAAGGGAGCCCAAATATTTCTAATGACAAAAACACTAGTATTGTTGTTAAGAAAACTTCATAAAATCAGCCTAAAAATACAGCCAGTAACACCAACATTGTGGCCAAGAAAACTGATATAAATAAAGAAAAAAAAAGTCAGCAAAGTTTTGAACAAAGCTGCCCTAGTACTTCTGCTAGTGGCCCTAACAAATCTGTCCCAAATAACAGTCCAAATAAAGTTCAGCAAATTAGAATTGCTGAAAGAGTTGTAAATGACAAAACAAATGTAAATATGTGAAGAACAATAGTTATTTTTAGCCTTGAAGGGGAAATTTCCAAGATTAAAATCACCATACCCTTAGTTGAACTAGTAACTCAGGATGTATATAAAAACCAAGTTTTGAAAGCTTTGAATATAGGCAGAGACACTGATACTTTAAACTTGACAGATGATAAACCAGAGTTATTGTTTGGTCCTGAAGTTGAAGGAAAATACCAAGAAGGGGTTGTCCCTCCCTTCTATGTCAGCCTGAATGTACATGACAAGATCTTACACAATGCCATGTTAGACTCTGAAGCTTCTCACAATCTTATGCCCAAAGTAGTAATGGAAATCTTAGGCTTGGAAATTACTAAACCAATATAAGGATCTATATTCCTTTGATTCCAGTAGAGTCAAATGCTTGGGTTTGATCAAGGATTTGTGTGTTAACTTGTCTCAAATTCCTGCTAAGAGTCTAGTAATGGACATAGTAGTAGCTCACATTCCCTCTAAGTATGGAATTCTTCTCTCTAGATCATGGGGATCCAAACTACAGGCGAGCCTTCAAATGGACATATCTTATGCCACCATCCCAGTATTTAACCAAACTAGAAGAATATACAAGGAGTCTCATATGAAATACATGGTGAGTAACATAGATAGACCAAAAAATTCTCCTATCTACTCCATCCTTTCAAATTTGGATTCCTTTATCTTATATAATGAAGATGAAATCAACCAACAAGAAAAGGAAAACAAAGAAGAATTTAGTCTACCAAAACAGTCAAATCTGCCATCAACTCAAGAAAATAACAGTTCAGACTTTAGCAGCCTTGAACAATAGAAAGAAATTGAAAATGAGATTCAAATACCTTGGAAAATAAACTTTGATGGCTCTTGCAGCAAATTAAGTGTAGGGGCTGCTGTATGGATACAGAATGAAAACAAAGGATTTTCCTATAAACTGGATTTTCCATGCACAAATAACATTGTTGAATATGAAGCCCTCCTTATTGGCCTACACTTACTCAAAGATTTAGGAGCCAAAAGAATATCAGTCCAAGGGGATTCTGAGTTAATTATCAGACAGATCAAAGGGGAATATTCAACCAAAAACCAAAAACTCAGAGAATATAGAAATGTTGCCCTTGATCTCCTAAAAACCTTTGAAAAATATCAACTCATTTTCATCCCAAGAGCTCAAAATCATCTAGCAAATGAACTTGCCTTTGCTGCTAGTAATTACCAAATACCACAGACAAATGAACAATATGATATAAAGGTAAAAAACAGACCTGCAATACCTGACAATGAAGATTATTGGCAAGTGTTTGAAGGAGACAAACACATAGATGATTTTCTGCAATCAAAGAATGACTTTGCCATACCAACACCTACTTCAAGCCATGAAGAAAACTGCTTTAATGAAGAACAAATCCCTGAAATAGAGCTGTCCTTTTCTGTTGATATAAACCATTTTGAACACCCTTTTAGAGCAGAAATAGTTGAAAATACAGACCAGAAAGACCTAGAAGTTTTACAATGTAAAAATGATACAATTCCAAGAGGTCTTACACCATTAGAACATCTTTTTGATTTCAATGATGTAGCCAAAGAACCAAGGATGGAGCCTACAGAAACAAACATAGAATAACATAACATAGGTAGCCTATCAGAACCCAAAATGATCAAGCTATCTAGCACTCTTCTAGCTCATATCAAACAGCAATACATATAACTTTTCAAAGAATTTAAATATGTGTTTGCATGGTGATACAAGGATCTAAAATCATATGATACCAGCATCATTCAACACAAAATTCCTCTTAAGGAAAATCAGAAACCTTTCAAACAAAAACTCAGAAGAATAAATCCTGTTTTATTGCCTTTAGTTGAGAAAGAAACTAAGAAAGTGTATGATGCTAGGATCATAGTTCCCATCAGGTATTCAGAATGGGTTTCCAACTTAGTATCTATTAGGAAAAAGACTGGAGAAATTAGGCTCTACATTGATTTCAGGAATCTAAATAGAGCCTCCCTTAAAGATAATTATCCCTTGCCAAAAAATTATCATATACTTCAAAGGGTGGTTGGGTCTAAAATAATTTCACTGTTGGATGGGTTCTCAGGTTACAATCAGGTATTAGTACTCCCAAGTCATCAACATAAAACTGCTTTTACTACACCTTGGGGTACATTCATGTATGTAAAAATGCCATTTGGTTTGATGAATGTTGGGGCCACCTTCCAAAGGGCCATGGACATATCCTTCTCAGAAGACATAGGCTATTTTATAATCATTTACCTTGATGACATTATTGTTTTCTCTAAAACTGATGAAGAACACTTGATTCATTTAAGAAAGGTTTTTGAGAAATGTAGGAAATATGGCTTATCTTTGAATCCCAAAAAGACACTCTTTGGTCTCCAAGAAGGAAAGCTTCTTCGCCACATAATTTATGAAGAGGGAATCAAAGTAGACCCTAAAAGGATTGATGGCATATTGAAAATCAACCATCCTAGAAACTTCAAAGAATTACAATCTTTCATTGGGAAGATAAATTTTTAAGGAGATTCATCCTCAACCTTGCTGAGCTATTAAGAAATATCACAAACATGCTAAAGAAATAGATAGGTGTTAAATGGACAATACAGACTAAACAAAAATTTTAACTATTGAAACAAGCTCTTACTCAAACATTGGTTCTCATAAGTCCTGATTTCACCAAAGATTTCTATATATTTTCCTTTGCATCTAAACATACAATAGCTGCAGTGTTACTACAAAAGAATGACATTGGGCATGAAAAACCAATATATTTTTTTAGTAGGGCCTTAAGAGATGCTCCACTCAAGTATAACATCATGGAGAAACAAGCCTTAGCCTTGGTAAAAGCATTGAAAGAATTTAGAGTATACACCTTACATTCTCACATCATTGCTTTTGTCCCAAAAACTGTTGTCAAGGATATTCTGAGTCAAGGCCCTGATGGTAAAAGGGGAAAATGGATTGCTATTATTTTATAATACGACTTAGAAATCAGGCCTACCAAACTAATCAAAGGGCATGGATTAGAAAAACTCATGGTTGAATCAAACTTCCAAGCACTAGATATGAATATGGTTGATGTTTTGGAAGAAACAGAAGAATTTACAGCTCCATTTATTGAAGAAAATTTTGTGAAATCACCTTGGTATGTTGATATCATATATGTACTGCTTTATCTGAAAACCCCTCCTTCTTTGTCTAAAACTAAAGCTAAATTTTTGAAGCAGAAATCTTTAAATTATTGCATATTAGATGGGGTTTTATATTGGGAAAATACTGTTGGTATATTTCTTAAATGTTTTCTTGAGATTGATGCGGGAAAAATCATGCATGAGCTGCATGAGGGAGAATGTGGAGGACATCTGTACTGGAAGACTACAACAAATGAAATCCTCAGATCTGGTTACTATTGGCCCACCCTTTTCCTAGATACTCAGAAACTTGTCATGTCTGGCCATAAGTGTCAAATTTTTTATGGCAAGAGAAAACTCCTACCTTTACCCTTACATCCCATCAGTGTTGAGGCTTCTTTCCAACAATGGGGCTTGGAATTCATTGGGGAAATTCACCCATCTTCATCAGCCCAACATAAGTGGGTCCTCACTGCCACTAATTATTTTACCAAATGGATAGAAGCCATACCTTCTAGGAATGCTACTAACTCTGTCATTATTAAGTTCCTTGAAACCAACGTACTATCCAAATTTGGTTGTCCTAGAAAAATCATCACAGACAATGTTGTTGCCTTCAAATCTAAAAAAATGATTGACTTCTGCCATAAGTACCATATTACCTTGGGTCATTCCACTGCCTATTATCCTCAAGGAAATGGATTAGTTGAATCCTCCAACAAAAGCCTTGTCAATATTATCAAAAAAATGTTGGAGTAGAATCAGAAATCATGGCATAGTAATCTTATTCATGCTTTATTGGTTGATAGATTAACCACCAAAAAGTCAATAAATATGTCCCCATATCAGTTGGTTTATGGCATGGATGCAGTCTTCCCAACATCTTTGGGAGTTCCAGTCATGAAACTCCTCCAAGAAGTACAATCTGAGGAAAATGATATGTAGAGAAGGATCAATCAGACCATCCATTTACAGTAGTCCAGAGAGGAAGTGTACAAGAGAACATAGACAGTCCAAGAAAGCATCAAGAAGTTATTTGACAAGAGGATTAAAGAAAATTATTTCTAAGTTGGAAATGTAGTTCTAAAGTGGGATTCCAGAAGGGAAGAAAAGGGAAAACATGGAAAATTTGAAAATCTGTGGAAAGGGCCTTACATTATTCATTCTATCAGGGTTCATAATGCATTCCTTCTACAAGAGCTAAATGGAGAAGATCTATTTGGAGGTCTCGTCAATGGCAGGATGCTCAAGCACTATTTCTGCCAAAAGTCCTAAATTTCAAAGCTTTTATTTTTCATTGTATATAACATTGCTTTTCAATTTAGAAAAAGAAAAACACAAAAACAATAGAAAAAGAAAAGAGGGCAGATTCAAAAGAGGTACAACCCCATACCGAAAAAAGAGAATTTTCTAAAAGTGAGCAAATCTAAGTGCCACTACTGATTAAAAAATGATATATTGTTCAGTCATCTAGCCTAATCATGGTTGAACATACTTTAAATTTATGTTGATAAGTTAGTAGAAGCACAGATTGATAAGATTTTTTCAGGCTTGGATTATCAGTAGAATAGATTAGGATAGAAAGGAAATGGTTCTAACAAGCTCAAAATCTGAACCAAGAAAAGGAAAAAGATAGCTCTAAATAGATCAAAACCAGAGCTAGAAAAAGAATAGAAGGATGTTTATATTTTTCAGATCTTAAGCCTTCACAATTTTGTTTTATTTTTCTGCAAATAAAGTCTGTGTGCAGCTTGTACATACAGCCATAGACACCATAGAAAATCAGACAGTTTAATCCTGATTTGACAATGTTTAAATTTCCCATTTTAGAAATAGAAAATACAATCTGTCAAACCGCTTAATCTTGACAGATAGTAGCTTAGGTAGAAAAATAAAGAGTTCAATAGTTTAATCTGGACTCTTGGAAGAAATAAGGATAGGATTAGATAGTTTATTTTTTCTTTTCAAAAATAAAATTTCAAAGAGTTTGCTAGTTCAAATTCACTCAAAAAGGAAGAAAAAATGCTAGGACAAAGCAACATTGGGTGGGTCGAGATGTTGTTTTGAATAAATTACATGTTGCAAATTGATAAAAGTTGTCCTTGTCAGAGAAATATTAGCAAAAAAAGAAGAAATCTTCCCAATGGATAAGGCACTGGTCTGCTGAAATCCAGAGGTTGATAAACTGGAGGTTCTGGACACCTAAAAGGACGCTTTTCCTCCCCAAGTGGAGCCACTATTAGTCATCCATAATTTTGACTTTATCCAAAGATGACTAAATTTGACAATCCCAGATTTCTAGAAACAATATTGCAGAAACATTGTGAGTTCTAGAAATCTCACAACCTTCATTATCCTAAGCCTATCAATTCACTGAATATTTCACTTAAATCCTCCAAGTTATCCTACCATCTCAGAAAAAATTTTTTTTCAGGCTATATCTGCCCATTTTCACTCATTTTCACTTATCCAAACAGTCATTTTTCTGCTAAAAAAGTCTTTTTTTCCTCTTCATTATCCTCCATTTTCCCTAAAACAAGATTTTAAAAACATCAAAAACCCTTTAAATCTATAAAAAATCCCTTTTTATGGTTTAAAACACTGCTCTTTACCTATCGGAAACCTTGAAAAATGCCTAAAAACCCTCTTTTTAAACCTATTTTTGACCCATTTTATAAATAGGCCCTAAGCCCTTGAGGGCTTATATTCTTCGCCCCCTTTTGCTCATATGGCCAAAGCCCGAAAACCCTCTTTTAAATCCTATCATAACTTTAAAAAGCCAAAAAACCTTTATTCTTAGCCTCTGTCTGCCTTTTTATAAAATTGGACTTTTTAAGCCCCTTTGGGCTTGAGCCTCAGCCCCTCTTCTCATATGACCCGAGGCCCGCGACCTCCTGCTATCCCTAAACCCTTCACTTTAGCCTTCTACCTTCCCTTCCTTTATTATTTCACCCCTTTGCCCTTATTTTTTTCATAACCCGAACCTTATTAAAAATCCCAAAAAACCTTTAAAAATTTCAAAGGTGGACCCTCGCTTCCCCGCCCCGCCTTACCTTTCCTTGGCAAATCTACACCGTCGATCGCATTGATCGAATGGCTCGACCGCATCCCCCCTCCCCTTTTTTTTACCCCACTCCATAACCCTTCATCCCGATCCACCGTTGATCTGCGTGATCTAACGGCCACTATTGCTCCCGCAATATCTTATCATTCAACCCCGCTGAGCCAAATAAACCCGCACTACCCGATGAAAATAGCCCCATGTCACTCATGGTCCCACTTTCAACACAAGCCTTTGCACTCAACCTCCCTTTGCCACCTGTCTTCCACCATCACCTTCGCCACCGCGCACCTTTCCCCATCGCGTGCCATCTCCGCCGTTGGATCTACAGCCCCAGATCCAATGGTCCGCACGCTCTTTCGCAGACATTTCTCCAAAAAACTAATCGCATGTTATCCACGTGAAACCGATGGTTTCATGAGGGACACATGGCGATCAAAAATGCATATCCCGTTCGATTTGTGCTTTACAGCTTACCACTCATCTGCAACACGAAAACCGCTAGTGGTTTTCACAAAACCACCTTTCCTCCATTACGCGCCAAAATGAAACATTCAAACCTGTTTTCACGGTTCCGCCTTCAGAACCTCTCCCCTGCACTCTCCCTTCCTCCTCACTACTCCTTACGCCCTCATAAACCTCTGAAAAGTAGTAAACCACAAAAAGTGCAGGGTTTTATTAATTGTTTTGTTTATTTTGCAGGTTTGATGGCACCCCAAGCCCAAGGGGCCATTCCACAATCGAGGTCGAGATTGGGGCCTCAGGATAACTCTAAGGGTTTGAAATGAAAATGGATGGGGTTATTTTTAATTGAAAGGTTTTTAACCAATGTTTCATAACCACGGATTGAAACACAAAACCATTTAGCGCACCACAGGAAACCCTACACACAAGAAGACAAATCAAATCAGTAAAGAATTGATGAAGCAAAGGACTGGAGGCTTAATCGCAATTTTAGGATAAAAGACAAAGTCAGAAGATAGAAGATTTAAAGCTTAAATGGCCGATTAAAGAAGAAAATACAGTTAAAGACAGATGAAAGAAGTTTAAAAGGTCTGAAAGGAGATAAAGACGATATAATGGATTATGAAGACTAAAGGCAAATTAGGCTTAAAGGTAGCCTCGAAAACATCAAATGGAAGCAGTTATTCACTTAATAAATCAAACTACCACCTGTGGCCTGATTTCTGTCCCAAGGGGAAAATTAATAGTTATTACACTAAAGAAGATATTTTAAACTATCAGAACAATTAATATAGAGACAGAAAAAGGCCTCAAAGACAATCTTTTCAACTATTTCATCCTTAGGAAGTAAAGACGGATTTATTACACGGAGAAGTAGTTGAAAGACATTCCTACCTTGTGCCTTGCATGGTTTTTAAGGATAGGAGTGCATTTACTATGTCATTAATAAAATTTTGAACCCTAGATGGTTCCACCTCCTCATTATATTGCATTTGAACTCATTTTATGGGGGCATTTGATAACTCTTTGAAGTAATACATAGTTCTGCTGAAGTTGAAAGAAATTTGATGTTGTGGAACCTGTAGATGTTTGGACTTGTTTGTTGATGGAGAAAGCTCTGTCATTGGATTCCTGAGCTTGGCTTTTGGTGAAGTATTCTAATCTGTTAATGTTTTTCCTATTTTCCATTCTGTTTTCATCATTTCTTGCTTACAGTAGAGTAAAAAGTTTAGGCTAAGAAATGTCTCCTAGAAGCACCTTAGACCTGTTTACTCTTCACTATCTTTATGTTTTCATCTGTTGAAGGTTTCATTGAGTAGTTGACTACTTTTAAACCCTTAAGCTTGTTTATTTCAATAATAGTTCAAATAGTTGGTCTGAAGAATGATTTATGGTTTTCCCTGCTTACTTTTTGCCACTTAAAAACTGTTTTTGAAGTCTCCCTTTAAATTACCATTGTTTACAATCTGCCAAATAGGTTTTTTTTTATCATACCCTTTGTTCTTGCTTAAATAATTGTTTTGAAGGTCTTTATAGCTGTAATCAAAGATGTCTAGGAGTTACCTCTTATATGAATGCAGTTATTTGTGAATCTTGAATGTTTTCTTATCCTTTAAGTGAAATCTTTGGATGAAATAGAGTGTTCCTCGACTCCTAGATTTCATTTGATAAGTTTGTCTTGAAATTGTTATTTGTTGAAGTGTGAATTGTAGAATTCATGGTTAGCCCTATGTATAAAATACTTCTTCATGTTCAAATGATGTTTGAAGTCCCTTTGTTGAGAAGTACATATAATTAAGGATTCTTAATTTCCCTTAGTTCTACTTTTCATTCTAAACCCTTAATGTTACTTTCATTTCACCTGAAAAACTTTGTAGATCTAATAGCCAAGTTAGATTTTCCCTTTGATACCCCTGATTCATCTGAAAAATTGTTACAAACTTCTACTTGACTTCATTTCCCAATGACTTATAGATTTCCCTTTCCTATCTATGTTGCCTATATCATCATGTCCCGTCAAACAATCAAACAAACTCATGCTTAATAACTAACCTAAAATAAACCTTTTACAAGCAAACAAGTCATATCTTTGCAAACAATTGAGAGATCCCTCTCTGAGACTAGGAGGGCTAGATCCTAGAGCTCTAAAGAATGTTTTATGTGTTTCCTTGTCATTTGGTTTGCCAATCAGCCGAATCATAGGATCCCAACAATAATAACACTTCATTTCATTAATATCAAGGAACTGAAATTTGCTTATAGAGAGAATGGAAATAAACTAGCTAGGGCGTTGGTAGCTATATCTAAAAAGAGATGTGGTGGCTACAAGCCTCTAAATTGAGTTACAATGAGGCTCGAGGGCCTATTTATTATTTAGAAAAAATGGAAAACCCTAAACATCCAAAACCCTAACCCTAGGAGATGAAGTGCCAAAAATATGGGTCCCATCTGGGTAAATTGGTGTTTCAACTTCCTAGGGACGTAACTTCGGCATCCGATCTCATTTTGATGCACTACATAGCTCGTTAGAAATATCTATCTGAGGAATAGAAAATTTGATTGAGAAAAATTGGTCCATAACCCATGTTGCTCCCCGTTTTCCCAAAAAAACGTCGTTTAGGGCCTCAAAACGGCTCCGGAAGTTCAAGACCCGAAAAACTGCTAAAAACAGTAACTTGTGCCAAAACTGAAAAAAATGAAAGAGAGAATGGTGGGGCCCCAAGTGGAATAGGTGGGTGACCACCAATATCCACCTGGATCATCCCTCCCCCCTTAGGAAGCAATGGTCCCCATTGCGTTAAGTTCTTCCAGGAGATGAGGATACTTTTGCTGAACTTGGTCCCTGGTGAACCACTTTCCTTGGTGCAGGAGTTGGCCATCTTTGACAAACCGATATATTTGGATCTTCTATTGGTGAGTGTTCTTGATTTTCATGTGCATGATACAATCTGTGGTGGCCTGTTCCATGTAGTCTGAGTTTAACTATGTTGGTGTGAGTTGTTCTACAATGCCAAAGATGTCCAGTAGAGGTGGGAAGTAAGGACAAGGGCAGTCCACATTGAATACTGGATGCAGACCAAGGAATGGTGGAATACTGAGCTCAAAGAAATTGTTCCCTATAGCCTTTGTGATGGTGTAAGGCCCGTATCAGAGTGGGTGAAGCTTGCGGTGGGGTCCATTGAGGCGCTCCTTCTGCAAATGTAGCCACACTTTGTCGCCCACCTGGAAATTGTGTGGCACCCGATGTTGATCATGGAATTTCTTGTACTTAGCATTATCTCTGTCCAATATGTCATGAAACTATTGGAAAATTTCTTGAATGCGCTCAATGAAGCTATTTGTTTTGTCAACTTCAGACTGGACATGAGCAGAATCGGCCTAAGTAGCTGCAAATGGCATGGCTACGTCAATGGGACATAGTGGCTACAATCCCAAGCCCACCTGATAGGGGCTGTGGCTGATTGAGCTGTGGAGAGCCCAGTTATAACTGTGTTGTACATAGGGGAGGCTCTCATCCCATGTGTGTGGATGCTTGGAGTTGTACATGCACAGAGTGTATACAATCATTCTGTTGACGACCTCTATCTGGCCATATTTTTGGGGATGGAAAGCTGTGGACTTGGGTGAGCTTGGTGTCCAGCATTGACCAGAGGCTAGACCAAAATGTGCTAAGGAACCTGCTATCCCAATCTGATATGATAGACTGTGGGATCCCAAAGTGCACCCACACTCGTTCAAAGAAGAGTTTAGCAGTGGCTTCTGCTGTGATATTCTTCTTGTAGGCCGCCATAATGGCCATCTTCAAGAATCTGTCGATGACCAAGAAAACACAGTCATTTTCATGCTTAGTAGAAGGTAGGCTCGACATGTAATCCATGGAGATGGATTCCCAAGGTCGAATAGGGGTAGGTAGCGGAGTATATAGGCCTTTCTTCTTGATGGTCGGTTTGGCAATGACACAAGCAGTGCAGGATCTGTTGTGCTTCCCAACATCCTTTCAAAGGTTCAGTGAATAGAAATACTTCTATATTACTGCTATTATTTTCTCGACCCCAAAATTCCCAGCGACTCAATTGTAGTGTGCTTCCCATATCATCTTGACACGCTCGCTTGAAGGAACACAAAGTTGTCCCAGGTGACATAAAACTGCATCTTGGAGGTGAAAATTTGGAACTTGTGTACCCCCCAAGAGTGCCTTGTATGTGTGGCCGAATTATGGGTCGCTCTCGTAGAGAAGTGGCCAATTAGAAGTCTCATGCCCACAAGAGATGAGAACGGTGGTGAGCACCACAATCGGTGGTCGGCTAAGACAATCTGCAACATTATTGGTGCTACCCTTCTTGTACTTGATGTTCAAATGAAACTGTTGTAGATATGTGGACCACTTCTGATGGCGATCATTCTGCAACTTCCCTTGTGTCTGTATGAACTGTAGGGGCTGGTGGTCTATGTGGATGATTGTTTCCTTCCCCAAAATGTAATGCTTCCATTGTCGACAAGCTTTCACAATGGAATACATTTCTTTGTCATAAGTGGGATACTTGCGAACTGTGTCAGACAATGTCTCACTATGATATGCCACTGGATGTCCCTGTTGAGTAAGAACTGCCCCAATAGCATAGTCAAAGGCATCTATCTCGATCTCACATGGCTGTTGCAAGTCTGGTAATGTGAGCATTGGGGCAGAACAGAGGCGATTTTTCAATTCTGTAAATGCGTTCTGTTGAGATTCCGACCAAAATAATTTTTCTCTCGTTCCTCCCTTGGTGACTTGACTTAAGGGCCAAGTGATATGAGATAATCCCAACACAAACCTACAGTAGAAATTAGCAAGACCCAGAAAGCTGCAAAGCTCTGTTATAGTGGTTAGGGCTGGCCAATCCCGAATGACTTGGATCTTGGTTGGATCCACATGCACCCCCTTTTCATCAATAATGTATCCCAAATATTGAACCCGAGTCATGCCAAAAGTGCACTTTTCCAAATTGGGACACAAATTGTGTTCCCACAGTGTTTGGAGGGCTTGTCGGATTTGGTGGAGGTGCTCTTCCCAGGTCTGGCTAAAGATCAGAATGTCATCCAAGTACACCACTACAAATGAGATGTTGAATGGCCGCAAGATTTCGTCCATCAAACTCATGAAGGTTGCAGGAGCATTCGTCAACCTGAAAGGAATGACCAGCCATTTGAAAAGGCCTTCCTTGGCTTTGAAGGTAGTCTTCCACACATTGGAGAGTTCAATTGGTACCTAGGAATACCCAGACTTCAAGTCGATATTGCTAAAATATTTCTCCCCTTTGAGTTGGTCCAGAAGGTCATCAATCCATGGGATCAGGTACCTATTCCAGAAAGTGATCTTGTTCAACGCCCGATAGTCAATACAGAGTCTCCATGTCCCATCCTTCTTCTGTACCAACACGATTGGGCTCCCACAGGGTGATGAACTTGGTCGGATGTGACCTTTCTGCAGTAGCTCCTGAATCTGCCTCTTGATTTCATCGTTCTCTAGAATAGAGCGCTGATAGATCGGTCCATTGGGTAGCGCCGCACCTGGGGTCAGATCAATCAGGTGCTTGACCTGACAGTGCAAAGGAACCCCTATGGGTGAGGTGAAGATGTCCTCGTACTCCTCCACAACCTTATCCATTTGTTGTTGTCGTGCAAAGCAGCCCTGTCTGGAGGTCGTGGCCATAGTCTTCTTCTTGCCTTGGGGGCGGATCATTAGGAAAACGAATTTCCTAGTTTTGGAAATGAGCTTACTGCATTTTTTTGTAGTAACCAAAGAGATAGCGGCAGGAGATGGTACCTCTGGTATCCTGTACAACTTATTTCCCAAAGTAACAATAACAGTGTGAGGCTGAGACTCATACACATCATGATGCTTCCACAAGTATGGTTGTCCTAATAATACATCAGAAACATCAATAGGATAAATGTCACATAATACCTCATTCGTGAAGGGCTTGATGTTATAGGGAAGGCAGCACTGATGGCTGATGCGGAGATCTCGTCCTTGGTGAAGCCACCCAATGGTGTATGGATGTGGGTGAATTATGGTTGGAAAGCCCAACCGCTTCACGGCGTCTACTGAAATGAGGTTCTTTTGGCTCCCATTTTTGACAATGAACTGTACGGGGGAGCCCTTTACCCACATCTGGGAGTGGAAGAGACGTTCCTCCTCCTCTGGATCTTCTAGTTCCTCCTTCTAGATCTTCGTAGTGGCAATAGTGGCACTGGGCTCCCTTTTTCATTCCCCTTGTCAGGTTATCATTCAGAGTTGGAGCATGCATCTGACTCAAAAGCCCTTATCTCATCCACTAGTGACTGCTTGGCCCAACACTCAATTGTGTTGTGAGTGGAGCTCTTATGGAACTCACACCACTTTCCCGTGTCCTTCTTTGGCTTTGCGGTGTTGTTCTTTGCTTGTGGCTTTGAAAAGTTGTCTTGAGCCACCATGTCTTGGCTCTATCCTTTTTTCTACAGTTTGGGAGCACCTTTCCCTTGTTTTTGATTTGCAGATCCAAAGTCTCGCTTCTTCTATTTGAATTTCTGCTCAATCTTGGCAGCATACCAGTATGTCGTAGCAAGCGAGGAGATGTCGAGTAACTCCATTGTTAGTATGAATCTTTTGTCGAAGTGTACAAAAAAAGACCACTTTAGCTACGCATAACTTATAGCCCTAACATCAAGTATGGCTGCCAATATCTTCAGATCTACGGTTAGTTGATCAAGACAAGTGCTACAGAAAACCAGATCTATGCATAAAGAGACATTAAGCAATAAAAATAAGGTTTTTCTCCATACATCCAATAGACAAGACAAGAACAATATTTTTTGAAATAATTTTTGTATTAAGGGCACCTAGGAGGAAAACAAGAAGGTGTTTCCAATTCTCCTCAATGGGATGGGTTCTTGGAAGTCCTCAGCACTTCAGATCTAGCATTTCTCTCTCCTGTTGGTGTAGAAAACCCAGACAAAGATGGAACTCAAAGGGAGCTCACACAGCAAATAATAGAAAATATGACAATGATAATGGCTCAAAGTCAGACCAAGAGTATAGATCCAGAGTGATCTAAAAGGCAACAAAAGGTGAAGAATGGTAGGAAAAACCTTCCTATTTATAAAAAAATATTGGGTCATTCTAGATCTTGGTGCATGATTAAAATAACATTAACCAAATCTAGATCCACCTTTTATGGAATATTTTATTATATTTGTTGGAGGGAAAAAGTATTTGACTTGGGTCAAATCCCTTTATTTGTACATAATAAATAAATAAATGATTTATTTATCATTTTAAGGAAGTGGTTGAAGGATAATCAAATAAATAATGATTTATTTAATTATTTATAGGTGATTTAGTCATATTTAACAAGGAATATTATTTAAATAAGATTTAAATAATTATTCCTAGAAAATAATAAGACAAATAAAGATTTATCTAATTAATTTCTTTGTTTTGGGTTAAACATGACCAGGAATAATAATTAAATTATTGTTTAATTGATTATTCCTTGAGGAAAATTAAACAAATATAGGTTTGTTTAATATTTCCTTTTGGGGTTTCCTGTTTAGACCATAAACAACCTAATAAATGTGTTTTATTAAGTTATTTTACATAGTGAAAGAAATTTTACTTAGGGTAAAATTGGTCTTACATGGTGTACTTGGGTCCATCTAATGATAGTAGGTTAGATGACCCAAAAATGGTGTAACAGATTGCCCCCCAGCGTGCGAGTGTTAGGAGAAAATCGTATGACCAAAGTACGTTGTAAGAACTCAATCACCAGACATCAAAAGGGAAGTCAGAGAGAGAAATGTAAGGTAGACTAATGTGTTGAAGAACTAGACCCTGAGGAGACGAGACTTACAGGTGCAACAAGTCTCTTTTTATGAGAGGGTACCTGTGCTAAAGGCGGCGGGGGAGGCATACCTATGCCTGCCGAGACAAAGTACAAAAGAATAGTGTGTCCAGTAAACAAGGGACCGAGCCATAAAGTACAGCCGACATAAACATGAGCCGGATAAAAATACAATGAGGGATCCCACATACATGATGTGCCTGGGATAACAGCCAGGACTTATACAATAATATCTGAGTACATGAGATACAAATACAACCCAAATGCCCCCAATGAGCGGGGAAGGGCTCACAAAATCTGACTGATACATGCAAATCAAAGAGGCGCTGCAAGCGGCTAAGGCCGACATCATCAAATATATGGAGCTGCATCAAAGGCTGCAATGAAGAGGTCATTTGGGTATGTGGGGGGCTACTTGTAGGGCCACCCCCTCATGAGGGCTGAGACATCTCACACACACCCGGGCATCACCAATAGTTGCTGCTGCATCACGGGACCATCAAGCATACAGATCTCGATCATGCTGAAAGGAGCTAGAGTGGAAAAACAATCAAGTCAAAGGGAAATGAGAGATCCCTTTGCCTGATCCGAGGCACCGAACGAGAGTGGAAGCTGGAACCAAGGTACACTGCCCTCTAGACTTGTCTTCTGGAATGAAGGAGCTGATGTCGACAGAAGGAGGTCCGCTAAGGCTAAGGCCGACATCATCAAATATATGGAGCTGCATCAAAGGCTGCAATGAAGAGGTCATTTGGGTATGTGGGGGGCTACTTGTAGGGCCACCCCCTCATGAGGGCTGAGACATCTCACACACACCCGGGCATCACCAATAGCTGTTGTTGCATCACTGGACCATCAAGCATATGGTTCTCGATCATGCTGAAAGGAGCTGGAGTGGAGAAACAATCAAGTCAAAGGGAAATGAGAGATCCCTTTGCCTGATCCGAGGCACTGAACAAGAGTGGAAGCTGGAACCAAGGTATACCGCTCTCTAGACCTGTCTTCTGGAATGAAGGAGCTGATGTCGATAGAAGGAGGTCCGCCATAGTTGAGGCAATGAGGGATCCTCAACTAAGGCACGAGAGAAAATGGTAGAGTGATGGACAGACTAATACCAATGATGATGATGGAATGGAGGGGACTGAGTAGCAAATGGACGACTTCCCTTGCTAGAGCATAAAGGGCATGAATGACATGGCAGCTACTGACACAATATCATAAGGGATAGGGGACAGTGGAACTGAAGGCCATAATGTGTGATGCAAGAGAGAGACCAAGCAATGAAGGAAGGAGGACTATAGCGGGGTACAAAGGGATGCGAGATAGATTCCATGAATGCGATGATGACTCAACTTGGATTCTCTAAACAAGGGCGACTCGATGGTACTGCCACATAGTAAAGGTCCCATGAGGGACCATGAAAACACGAGTACAAGATGGTATCCCATGACGAAAATCGGCACGAACAAAGACAAGTATGGAGGCAAAGTGGTGCCCCAAGTACAAGTGTTGTAAGTGAGGAAATTCGATTTTGGGGGGAGGTGAAGTGACCCATCTTGGAAAATCCTGGTGAAGTATCAAATCACAAAAAACTAACAGATACCCATTTGAGGGCTCGGTGAGAGATTTCCAATGGTGCAGACGGTTTGTCAAACGGAGCTACGGTGGTCGCAGAAGGAGAAAGAAAAAACAAGGGTTCTCTTTTAATAAGGCAGTTGTCCCTCCAAATTCACTCATTTGCTAGTGTTGCTGTGGTGAATGTAGAGAGGAGAGAAGACCCTAAATCTTGCAGCGAGCGTAGCGAACAAACCGACCATTGGAATTGAGATCCGTCAGTTGCAGGTAAGAGGCCTAACCTTACTCTTTCATTTTGATGGATTGAAAGTTCATATTAGGGCCCAGAATCTCAGGAACAGACCCTCTTTCACCTCTACGTCCGGGTCGCCCTTTTTGGGCCAAAAACTGTGACCTGGGAAGCAGGTTTTGAGCCAAAAACTGCGATTTGTCCCAGGATTGGGCAGAAAAGTGCAACCTGGAGGATGAATGAGATTTCAGTGCTATTTTAGGGCTGAGATTTGGGTTTTTGTGATTGGTTACAGTGTTTCCTATCTGTATACTGACAAAGATGATGTGTTTGTGCAGATATGGAAGATATATGGGTCAACTGGAGAGAGAGAGACCTCGGTATATTACGGTTAGAGATCTAGGCAGATCAAGGTGTCCATCATGTATTGGCCAGGTTTGGGGTTCTAAAGTTTTTGGAGAACCCTTTGATGAGAGCAGGGGAGCCCTTGTTGGCCCGGATTGTCAATTATTGGGATCCAGATCATGAGGTCTTTCTAGTGCAGGGGCACATCATCGAATTAACAGTCCAGGATCTGTATTTCCTGACTGGTCTCTCGCCACTTGGGATGGTGGGAAATACACAGCCAGTGTTACTGCGGGGGCGGAATATCATGGAGTTTGTGGAGTGACATTGTCGACCGGGTCTGCAAGTCAAAGGGACTCGGATACCGATCGGGGACCTAGAGAGATTAGAGACCCATGCAGTGGCCACAACAGTGCTGTGGATCCTGGGCAACCAGGTGCTCCATCACATCACTGGGGGGCAGATGATGGTTGTGGAGAGTGTGTTGAGTGGGACCTACTATGGGTGGGCCCAAATGATGTTGGTGTTGTTAAAACGATAGCTGTTGCTTTGCAAGCGGAAAGTGAACCACGATTTCTCGTATGGGACTTTGTTGTGCTCCTTCTTTTTTGAGAAGATCCTGACCTTACGACCTCATATACAGCTCCCAGATGGGGGCCCGAGAGAGCCCAGGATGCGCTGGTGGGGGCGACTACTGTGCAGAGGAGGAGGAGGGGTGATCGGATGAGTGTTTCGACCTGAGTTCTTTGCCCATTGGGATCAGATGCTGTTATACATAGACGACTATCCTTATAGTGGGATGAGTTATTATGGGGATCCGGAACTACCACTTCCTCCTGGCCGAGTATGGGGACCCGATGGTAAGTGACAAGTGACTACTCTTTTTTAGGCATGTTAAAGTTTTTGAATAGTAGATAGGGTACTGATTCATGTACTTTTGGTGTGTAGATATAGCTCAGGTAAAACCGGCCGGATATATGGGACGACCGGCAGCATCAGGAGCTGCAGGCCCAAGTGGATCGAGAGCGGCGCATAATGAGGATGCGGCCACCCTCTTGGAGGACATCCGCCATAGATGTGAGAGGTTGCTGACCTGTGTTTCAGAGCGCGGGTGGAAAGACTTAGACGACCAGTACATAGAGCCATGTATTGGTCTACCCTCGGAATGGCGGGGTGTCATGCGGCACATGGCGATGGACGGTCAGGGGATACGTGATCTACAAGTTGCAGGAGCAGAGCCATTGGCTCGGGATCCGCCAGATAGTGATTAGGTGTGGGACAGGTGGTGCCCCCTAGTGTGTATGTAGGGACAGGTGGTGCCCCCTAGTTTTGAGTTTTTTGTAACATGCTATGGGCATGTCATATGTATCAGAGTAGATGGACTCTAAACACATGTTTTGCGACACATATTATGGATATGCATCTTTTTTAATGATTATGAATGTGATTTTCTTGTATAAAATGCGTGTGATAAATGCCAATCTAGATCATGGTTTGTAATGCTATCTACATAGTGATTTTTTTCTCGAGGTACATGGTTGAAAGTTATGGTTTCAAACTCACGTATCAAGAGTTTCACTCGTAAATATCGTCTAAACAGCATAGGATTATGCACATGATAGACACCATTTAGTTGCATGACAAGAAGTAGGGAATCTAAACGAACATGCAGATGGAGGATGCGATGAGAGAGGGCATCGACTAAAAGACCACGCACTGCATCATATTCGGCCTGATTATTGGTGGCAGGACCAATGCAGACCCTGTTTGAGAGAACAAGGGCATGCAAGGGGGTGAAAATGGCCCAACCTGCCGAGGCTAGATTCCAGGAGTAACGACTTGCACCATCGGCGTAACCGATATAGGGTGTGGACGGGAGGTCCTGCAGAATGGTGTTACAAGAAAAAAAATGGGGGGAGGGGGAACAATGAAGGCAGCGTGAGTGTATAGTAGACATCGAGTGGCAACTACGGGAGGGAGTGTGATGGGCAGGATGGCTATGACACATATACAAACTAGATGGTGGTATATGAGGGCTATAGGAGGTATGGCTGGGACTCGGGCTGCGGAGGTCAACATAGATACGGGTGGGGTTATCCCGTGTATGGGCGGGAAGGATGAGGTCACGGGTGGAAAATATTTCCAAGGGGGCATCCGGACGAGAAAAGAGGGGGTGACGAGTGGAAGGGAAACCACATGACGCGGCAAAGCTACCTAAGTCATCCGTATAGGAAGAAAGGCTCACATACGGATCGTCACGGGGAATGATGGAAGAACAGAGAAACAATGATCCAGGTGGATATCGGTGGCCACCCACCTATTCCACTTGGCCCCCCACCATTGTCTCTTTCAGTTTTTTAGTTTCGGCATAACTTACTATTTTTAGCAGTTTTTCGGGTCCTGAACTTCCGGAGCCGTTTTGAGGCCCTTAACGACGTTTTTTGGGTATGAAAGTGCCAGCGAATTTTCTGATAAAATTCGTCCCGACAGCTGTAGTCCTCGGATAGAGCTTTCTAATGATGTATCATATGCGTCAAACGGAGATAGTATGCCAAAGTTACGTCCCTGGGAAGTTGGAACACCAATTTACCCAAACGGGGCCCATAGTTTTGGCGCTTCATCTCCTAGGGTTAGGTTTTTGGGATGTTTAGGGTTCTCCATTGTTTCTCAATAATAAAAGGGGCCCTCGCGCCTCATTGTAAAGCAGTTCAGAGGTCTGTAGCCACCACATCTCTTCTCAGAGATTCGCTACCAGCACCCTAGCTATTTTATTTCCATTATGTCTGTAAGCATCTTTCTGTTATTTGATATTAATGAAATGAAGTGTTATTTCCGCTGCATCTCTGTATTTATGGTTATGTGTTTATTCTGTTGCGTTCCTGCATAAATCCGGATCAAACAAATGGTCAAATGATGTTGAGCCCAAGGTGGTCGCTGAAGGGGGATCGAGCGAAACAACAGGGGAGGATTCAAGGGGAATGTTCTCCAAGGGTCTCATAGAGGATGATAGGTAGAGGATGGTGGTGGTAGACTCCGTCATCTGGACATCAGGGGGGGGGATGTCAATGGGAGCGGGGGGATCCTCAAGCTGTCCTGAAGCATACTGTGCAAGTATGGGAGAGGCGGACTGATTTTGTTCAACCTCATACTCTCGAACTACCTCTAAAGAGGCACGGTAATGCGTCAGGTGAGAAAAATGGTGGGATTAATGGCCATGGACACCACACAAAGCACAGGGTTTGTTGGTGCGAATAATCTTTGGGTTCTTGGTTACGGACGAGGATGGAATAGAGGGGTCAGGGACTGTAGACTCAGGGAACGTGACTTTAACCATGGGCTAAATACGGGGCAATTCAGGACAAGTATGGGTGGCGTGACCGACGACATCACACAAGGCACAAGGCTTTGAGGGCGGAGGAGGAGTCGGGTCAGTCGGGGTGGCCTTGTCTTTGGATGCCCCCTTGTGAGCTTTGCCTTTCCATCCTAGAGTTGCCACCACAGGAGCAGGGTCCTGAGGAGGTGCTGGGGGCATGGAGGCAACGGAGGAAGTGAGGGGAACCGGTTGAATGGGTGTCAAAGCAAGATACAGTTTGGGGTGACCAGGTGGGGTAGCGGCTGGAGGGTCAAGGTACCAGAAGGGTATGCCCAGGGTCAGGTTGGGGAGAGAGAGGGTGGCCATGATGGGGACCGAATAGACTCTGGGAGGGGGAGCCAGGAAAGGTATCTGACCAGCGGGGTAATGACTAGGAGGGATAGCTCCGAGATGGTTGAGGGCTGGGGGAACCGACCCAGGAGGATAGAGGGGTTCAGGGATACCAGCTGTAGGAGAAGGGCCAGAAGGAGGAGGTCCGGCTGGCTGAGATGAATGGCTAGGAGCGGGTTGCGGTGGGCGAGGTTGAGTCTGACGTTGCTGACTAGCTGAAGCGGGCCGCTTAAGGGCAACCCAAGACGATTGTATCATGAAAACATTCGATTAAGCTGGGATCAGAGATAGGAGGAGGAGGGAGACCAGGAAAAGTTCCAAGCAAAGAGGAGTCTTTATAGATGCCAGGAGAGACACTAGTCAAGGAATCGACGGTTTGCTTATTGGCTACAGAAGAGATGGTCGTCTCAGGGGAGGTCCGAGACTTTGGCTCATGATAAGTCAACTGGTCGATGGTGACTATCTTTCCATTGTGAGGAAAAGACATCTTGCGAAAAATCGCGGAAGGGACAGCAGACATGGCATAGGTGTAGCTTTGCCCCAAGAGAATGTTGTAATCTAGAGGAGTGTCGATGACTTCGACATCAACGCAAATAGTCTTGCCCGCAAGAGTGATAGGAAAATTACGGAAGAGGCCAATGGGCTGGGAGGCGTGGCCATCCCACGCTCGAAGGATGATCATGGAAGGGGCCAACTCAAGAGATCCGAGTTGCTTCCAAACCGAAGCAGACATCACACAGGTGGATGCCCCCTCATCAATTATACACCGAGAAACATTAGCGTTCCGGATTTTGACTGGGATTTGGAAGGCTACGGAAGCAGGAAGGGGGGGATGTTCCGATTGATTGGCGTCAAAAACAATCATTTGGTCATCAGCAGGATCCACAGCGCCCATGGCAGATAGTAGAGCCTTCTTTTGGGAAGGGCACGATTGGAGGAGTTCCAATGTGGAAATGGCAGCAGGAGACTGCACCAAATCATCTACTACGCTATACGAATGAGAAGCTCGACCAGGAGCAGCATTTCGACGTAATGGTCCTTTAGGAATCTTGGTATGAACCTCAACTTTGGGTTGAGGGATGTGTAAGGGACCATTGGATGTAGAAAGAGGCTCGGTAGAACCTGAAGAGGGGGACTCGGAGGCAGACTGAGCGGAAGGCTTGGGATACTGGCGAGACCGAGTTTGAAGGTGAAGGTCGACGGTTGGGGATGGATCAGAGTTCATCATGAGGATCTGGTAATCGGAGGAGCCAGAAGGGGAAGGTTGAGTGGCGACCTGTCCGTCAAGTGGTTGGGCAGCCACGAATCCTTGCTGGGGGAAAGGATCGGTAAACACAACCGGTTGAGTAGTGGCCACATTAGGTGGAGCGTGAGGGGAGGCATGTTGTCCTTACAATGTGGCTTGAGACTCCCACATCTGTCGCATCTGTGGTAAGAGGGGACAATCATGAGTGTAATGACCGTAAACACCGCGACACGAACAAGGCTTATTTGTGCGAATAGGTCTGTCCGGCTTGGGCTGAGTGCCCTGTTGCTGGTTAGCGGTGTTAGGGTCAGTACCTTGAGGATTGGGTCCACGAGTACCAAGGGAAGATTTATTATGATTGCCTCTCCACCTTCTTTGAGAGGAAGGGGGATTAGTCACGCCTTGCTGTGCAAATACTTGCCCTGGAGGGGGCTGTAGGTGTTGTTGCTGGGGTTGAGAAGGTAAGGGAGGTGGAAGTGAAAATGCTGGAGGAGCTGGAGCACCAGGCTACAGATAAGGATAATGGTTAGGTTGGGCAACATTGAGGTAAGCAGGAGGTTGGGCAAAAGGATGAGGCATGCGGTATCCTAGATACATGCTACCTGGAGGGGGAAAAGTGCTAGAGGTGCTGGCCCCTCCCGGAGGGAGACCATAGCCCATAGGAGGTTGAGCATACGGATGAGAAAGGGCTCCAATGATACCATCGGCGGAATGAGATGCCCCCGAGGAATTAGCGCCACCGGGCATGGGGAGGTTAGGAAGGAAGGTATAAACATAACCAGACTGAGCATAGATCAGGTCATATTTCAAGGCGATTGGGAGGGCAGCTTCTTCGGTTTGAGGGAAATGAGAGGCGACATCTTTGCCAATGGGAGGTAAGAGAGTGTGAAGGAACCAGTCCATATAAACCCGATCCTCGAAGGTGGGAGCTCGACATAAGCTCCTTCGTCTCTGCCATTCCTGGACATGAGTGGAAAGGCGGGTTGAAGAGGTTTGACAGAAGGAGGTAAAAAGCTCTGTACCAGTGTCGTATCGGAGAGGGAGCTGGAAATAAGATAAAAAGGCCTGGGCAATGGTCACAAAGGTGGTATGGGAAGAGGTGGCCTGGTCAACATACCATTTAGAAGCTTCGCCCGTAAGCGTGCGTTGGAACAACCGAAGACGGATGGAATCATCGGTAATGGAATTGGAGGAACACCACATGTGGAAAGATCGGACATGATTGGTTGGATCTTCTCCAGCAAGGCCTTCGAACTCAGGGATGTTGGAGGGGAGCTTGGTTAGTATAGCAGGCCAACCAATATCTTGGCGGATAGGGTCATTGGTCAACTGATTGAGATCGGGGAGGCTGAGGCCTGCCATGTAAGGGAGCAAAGGTGCAGCCCAGGTAGTTCCTGTGGCAGTTCCGCTAGTAGTAGTCCAGACATTAGGGCTAGGATTACTGCTAGCGTTAGGCCCTAGACCAGAAATAGTGAAGGTGACAGGGGGAGAACCAAAAGTAAAAGGAGAACCCAATGAATCAGAAGAGGAGTCGGAGTGCGGACTCAAAGGAGGACTAACTCGATGACGGTGGGAAGGAGTAGGTCGACTGACCAGAAACTGAGGGTGAAGGCCAAGAAGTCTCCGGGATGTGCATCTTAGGGGCGCAATGGTGACAACACAAAAACAGAACAAGGGGGAGAAGAATGACCAACAAAGGCAGGGAGGCGCAGAATCAAGTGATTACAATGTTGAAACAAGGGCAGAAAGGTGCAGTGTTAATTGATTTTACAATGTTTTAAATTCTTTGCCTGGCGGTGTTAACCAGGCTCTTCTTCGCTTAGGGTGAGTGCGTGGCGTGCGTTAATTTTAATTTGTAAACCTTGACATTTTGAGAGAAAAAGAAAAAATGTGTTGTGTAACTGAAAATAAATCTATAGAGAACAGTATATAATGTTGAAATAACAGAAAATTAACAGCTAACAATGCATCGATCTAACCCAAAAAGGCGGGTCTCTCAAAACTAGTCTAACAGAGAGAAAAAATCTAGTCAAAACACACTAAAAAGAGGCCAATAGATCTAGGGTTGAAAGGGATAGGGATCTAAAGGAGAAATCTACTAAACAGAGGTGCAGAACATAGCCAAGAGGCAAAGGCAAGGTGGTTGGAAAAAAGGAGGAAATAAACAAAAATTAGAAGGGATAAGGAGGAGGCCCTAAAGGTAGATCCAAAAAAAACTTCAGGAGGTGTTTTGAAAGGGGGAAGAGCTGATTAAAAGGGATCTGAAAAGGAGGTATCAGATCTGAAAAAGGGGCGGCTGAAACTCTGAAAAAAATAGACACCTGAAACAGTTAAAAATCTTCCACCAAAAGTGGAGGGTACTGAAGCCCTAGGTGCTATGTTCCCACTTAGATGAGAAAAACAGATTAGAAACAGGTCTAAACGGGCTGAGATAGAGGCTAGAAAACCCTAACAGAAGCTTCAGAAAAACCCAGAAAATTTGTAGAAAAAGAGCAGAAAAACTGGCAGGTCGCAGGTTCTGACCTGTTTTCTGTGCAGGTCGCAGATAATGGGTTGAAAAGTGCGACCTGGAGTCCAGGTCGCAGGTTCTGGGCTGAAAAGTGCGAGCTGAAGTTCCCGGTGTCCCGACGGCAGATTTCCGAAAAAGTTGTCGTCTTAGTTGCGACTGATGTCTGTCACCTACGCAATAGGGCCAGAAACACGCGGAAGTTAGAAATTTTAATGTTTTAGGGTTTTATGTGAGAAAAAAAAACATAAAAATAGGAAAAAAAAAAGTTGAAAAGAAACCCTAGGGTCTGAAGTAGCTGGATATGAAGGAATATGAAAAACGACAGCGGTCATAATTGAAAACTCGTGTGGAGTTTCCAGTTGTTAGTATGAATCTTTTGTCGAAGTGTACGAAAAAAGACCACTTTAGCTACGCATAACTTATAGCCCTAACATCAAATATGGCTGCCAATATCTTCAGATCTGCAGTTAATTGATCAAAACAAGTGCTGCAAAAAAACAGATCTATGCATAAAGAGACATTAAGCAGTAAAAACAAGGTTTTGCTCCATACATCCAATAGACAAGACAAGAAAAATGTTTTTTGAAAGAATTTTTGTAATAAGGGCACCTGGGAGGAAAACAAGAAGGTTTTTCCAATTCTCCTCAATGGGATGGGTTCTTGGAAGTCCTCAGCACTTCAGATCTAGCATTTCTCTCTCTTGTTGGTGTAGAAAACCTAGACAAAGATAGAACTCAAAGGGAGCTCACACAGCAAATAATGGAAAATATGACAATGATAATGGCTCAAAGTCAGACCAAGAGTCTAGATCCAGAGTGATCTAATAGGCAACAAAAGGTGAATAATGGTAGGAAAAACCCTCCTATTTATAACAAAATATTGGGTCATTCTAGATCTTGGTGCATGATTAAAATAACATTAACCAAATCTAGATCCACCTTTTATGGAATATTTTATTATATTTGTTGAAGGGAAAAAGTATTTGACTTGGGTCAAATCCCTTTATTTGTGAATAATAACTAAATAAATGATTTATTTATCATTTTAAGGAAGTGGTTGAAAGATAATCAAATAAATAATGATTTATTTAATTATTTATGGGTGATTTAGTCATATTTAACAAGGAATATTATTTAAATAAGATTTAAATAATTATTCCTAGAAAATAATAAGATAAATAAAGATTTATCTAATTAATTTCTTTGTTTTGGGTTAAACATGACCAGGAAAATCAAACAAATATAGTTTTGTTTAATATTTCCTTTTGGGGTTTCCTGTTTAGACCATAAACAACCTAATAAATATGTTTTATTAAGTTATTTTACATAGTGAAAGCAATTTTACTTAGGGTAAAATTGGTCTTACATGGTGTACTTGGGTCCATCTAATGACAGTAGGTTAGATGACCAAAAAATGGTATAACACCTACTAAATGAATGTAAGCACATTAAAGAAACTAAAACAATGTAATTGATTTAATTGACGAAGAACATTAATCATATAACAACTCTCAAATTCACTTATATAACAACATATCTGTAATATTCCCAAATTGGAAAATCAGCCATAGAGGCACTAAAAACGTATTTTTCAGAAATATATGCTATAGCAGTTAATGACAGCCCATGTATCCCCTATTTTATACATTATATTAACCAAATATGGAAGGAGATCAGAAAATCATTATAACCTAGCTAAACAGGTCTCCCAAGCCCAGAACAACCTAAAAAAACTACAACCCCATGACTAATGCAACACAGAATTACTGAAGAAAGTGAAAATGCAATTTAATGAGGGTTTATACTCCAAAAATAGAGATACAAATGGATATGCTGATATATTAATCAATAGAGCTTAAAAACTAAGATCTATTCTCTTTTACACAAATCCAAGATGACCCGGCAAGGGTTTCTTGATAGACATGAGTTACAAGAAGTATATGTTGTAGATCTATGGCTGAATCATGTAGTATGGCTGAAGCACTGCATAAATATTTCTGATAATACAAATAAATGGTTGTAGCTCCTCCTACTAGCTTTCTGGGAAAAGGGTTGATCCTCCCCCTAGGAAACTAGCTCATAAAACAGGGGTTTTAACCCTTCCACTACAACACCATGAAAAAATAACGCATTTTCTCCAAGGGACTACACCATGGCTATAGGTGACTGCTTGGGCTAATGAAGGATGGTGGAAATGAAGTCCAGAATGCTCCTCTCAGATTTCTTCAACAAGTCCTCCAAGGAAGAGTGGGGAATTCCTCCATGAGAAAAACCTTATACTAAATAGTACAACAAAATTAGTTAAACAACTAAAGCATGTAGTAAGTCTAAAAAGACTCAATCATAAAATCATATTCTCAATCATACCCCATACGGCTACTATTCCCTCCATTATATACTTGATGAGCTTCCTCACCATGGGTCCCACCCATTTATGAGGTTACTTCCATGCAAAGGCTCCTCTTCCAAAATTACGTTGTCTCCACTAGTTCCACTCTTATATTTACAACGCTGTTTGATTTGGTCAACCTTGATTTATTCTTCATTCATTTTCTCCTTTCACACCCAAGGTGGATTTATTCTGACTGTCTAAACTGATCCACATTCACACTGGGTTGCTTCTATTGATGATTCACTCCTCCCACATAAGTGATGTTGACTTGGTCAAACTTGACCTTGTCCACATGCATTAGCCTCTGTTCACACATGAGGGTGCTTGATCCAGTTATGAACATGATCCCTTTTCACATCAAGAGGGATTTTATGCCTACTTAAGATATTTATGGGCCTCCTTACCCATTTATTCATCTAACTAAATGACAAGAACAAAAATAATATTCCAATTAGTTACATGCTAATTTAGGAATATTACAGTCCTCCCCTCCCAAATGTTGCTTGTCCTCAAGAAACTGAAAAGGTAGCACTGAAGAGCCTCCTCTCGTCCTCTTGTAGCATCCTCATCATGGAAAATTTTAGGGGCTAATATTCGCAGGTGGGCTAATTTTCCATGGTTTTTCCAAAAAAAAGATTCGCCAATTTCCATTTTTTTATAAAAATGATTCGCCCAAATTTTACAATATAAAATTATTTTACATTAAAAATCGCCAACATTATATAGAAAATATATATAATACCATTATAAATTTGAATAATTTTATAAATACATCAATAAATATTTTATAGTTTGCATATTAGGGACTAGTGAGATTCGCCAATTTTTTAAACTTCAAGATAATTTTCCATCCTTAAAATTATCCCTGATCCTCATATGATAAACTCCTCCAAGGAATAAGATGTTGTCTCATCAATAAATCCCCAAGTTGCCCCTCCCAAGTATGCAAGTTAGCTTTTGGTAATCATCCCAAATAGATATCATCATGAAGAAGTAAAACACCCATGGAGGCTAAAATGTGTTGTATAGAGGCCTTCTTGAGGCATGGAATCTGAAATATTTTGGGAACCATTATCCCCACGTGAATATCCCATCCCCAAGCTATCATCCATACCAAATGAGCCACCATCCAAAATGGTAACTCATGAAAATCCTCCTCCTCCTTTGGCTCCTGCAATGTAGGTGGGTTGCATAACTGAACATGGTAGACAAAATGGCCTACACCACTCTATCTCTCTCTCCACTTATGGAAAGTGTAGAGTTGCTGCTGATATTGGGCTGCAATAATGTTGCCCTCAAGATACAAAAATACAACTGGATCTCCAAAGACCCCTCTTCTAGTTTCATGAACCTAAACCATACCATACAAAGTGAATGGTACATCATCACCATGTGGTATCCAAATCAGAAAATTACTGAAGGTTATGTGCAAGTTTGGATGGTGCCAATGGTTTTTCTGGTGGATACAACGCAGTTTTACCAACTGCTGTTTTAGAACATCACGTGGAAATTTGTCTCCCCACAAGTTGCTAGTTGTGCATGTTTTCTCATCTACTATGAGGTAGTAAATGACATTATATATCAACTGAGCATAATAAACATAACACCATGCTTACCCAAAGTCATGTAGAGAAGGGCTTCCTCCATCATAAACATTAGCTTTAGATTGATCATGAAATCCAAAAGTAACCTTTCCCTCTTGTGGAACAATGCACTGTACATAGATGGTGAGATAATGCAAATACTTAATGAAATGATCAATAAGTAAAGTAATACTTTTCTTACCATACATTGTGAGTAGGCTGGAATTCAGGTCCATAGATGAGCCCTCCCATGAGAATCTTCTCATAAAGATTTGCAAAATGAAGGGATGCATACTCCCCTTGGAACACTCCATCAATAGAAACATACTCCCAAGTGACAACGCTGTTGGCCTTAGTGATAAGGCTCTTGTCACTCCATGACTCCCTTCTTTGACATGCCATATGCCAAAGTCATCCACTATCATGCTGCTATGTGTGGGAGTCTCCTTCCTATGTGGAAGTACCTCCTGATCCTCCAATGTTGAAGGGTGGCCTCCTTGTACGTTGAATGTGCAATTCCTTCCTCCTGAAACATACTGCAAAGTATGGGAAAAATATAGCCCATGCTCTCCTAAGAGTAGCCAAAGAAACAATAGCTCTTGTTGCCTCCTCACACCTCCATCATACAAATCATGAGATGAAAACATGATGATTGATATGAATAATGCCATATCAACATAATTTACCCAAGCTCCTTATTGCCATATGATGCAAGGGCCATGCCAAGTTGCCTCCACCAACATACCCTTTGAAGAAGGATATGTCATATGATGGCCAAACTCTTTCAAGAGTAGCCAACGCAGCCATGCCTCCTGCTACCCTGTATCATGGATAGGTAGGTGGTTCACCAGCCTCTTTCTCACCATCCACACCCACTCATCCAAATGGGGGTGTCTCCTACCATGCTCCTTCTTGGTACTCCTCCAATGGAGAATACCATCCTCCCACATCAGATTTCTACCTTTGCATTTCATGGGATGTTGAAATGCAATCTCTTGGAGATCCCCATGTGAAGGCCACTCATCAATGACCATGTTGAATCCATAGGGATCCAAGTATGCTGAAAGAAAAGGCTTCTCACTGAGTTGTGAAATTATCATTAAGAAAGTTTCATCACAACAATGAAAGACAATATGACTCTTATCCATCACATGCCCATCCAATATCATACAAGTAATATGGTCATCAGAATGCTCCAATAATAGTTGGGTCCCCAACTCATCACTACTGCTCAATGATAGCGTTGTTGATCCCTATGATGGTGCATTTTCTGTCCCAAGGTCATGTTCACTGTTGAACACATAGTTCTGTATTTCATTGTTTTGGACAATGCTCATCCTATCCTCTAGAAATACACACTCCAACCCAAAGAGTTGTGTGCATCTCAACAATGAATACTCAGGATGAGTGTTTATCTCCTCCTCGAACAACTCAAGGCTGCTCAGTGTAGTGATAGTCTGCTGCTCCAAACCAGCAACATGCTTTGACCCTTGGTCATGCAATGACATATTCCCACAACCCTCCATAAGATGCGTTGAAATAACATAAAGTGGAAACATATTCATACATTGGTAAAACTTGGGAACATCTTGTATTGCTACAAGGGTTCCTTCCTCCGGTGTGATGACTCCTCCAACTACTGATGATGATGGTTGCTCTCTTATGGTTGCATTAGCACTGGTACAAGTCTCCTCCTCCTCATGCATCTCCAGAATAGGGCATGGGACTCTAGATGGAAAGAGATCAAGGCCACTTTGCAAAGGTGCAATTGTTCTTTCTCTTGGTGTAAGTGCTCTTGCAGCAAATGGTGGTAAAGGCTTATTTTCCTCTGATTTCTTCTTGTCAAATTTCTTGATCAACCTTTGAGTAAAATCTGCAAATGCAATCACTCTTGCATGACTCAAATGGTTGAACCACCAAATGTTTGATTCACCCTCAAGGTGCAGCTCTGCAATCTCCATAGCTTCTCTTTCTACCACTAGATGTAGTAGGAAGAATGCATCCAACTTCCTTCCCCAAGCTCTTGTTGTGCATGTGGATGACCCATCAAAGGTAGACAATAGAACTTTATTGGCCTTTACTTTCCTATTGCTACAAGATATCCTTTCTTCTTCTAGCTGAATGAACTGTGGGAGAGTTAGAGTCTCCTTGAAATCTCTAGGTTGAGACTTATATTCTGCCAGGTACCCACTTAGAATCTCATGTTCCAAGTTCCCTCCATCTCCATGCCTCTTGTCTTCTTCTTCAAAAGAGAAATGCATAGGGTATTTATTTGGAGTTCTATGCCATACTAGTTCTTCCCTATGATGATAGGAGGTACATCGACCTTCCTCTTCTTGAAACCCTCTAAAATTTTCATTGCATTTCTCCTCTTTCATCTGCTTGACCTCCTTGGAGAGGTTCTTCATAGATATGAAAAGTGATGAAATTGTTAGGGTCCGATAAATATAGGATTCATAATTTTGATTTGACTATGTTAAAGATCTTGAAATATGTACATACCTTGCTTTCTGCAAGTTGTTTTCCAATATTTGAAAATAATAAAAAATGAAAAAAGAGAGTAAAAGTCCTAAAAAGAAAGATCAAAGGACTTAGAAAATATAGACCCCAAAAGAAAAAAGAGATAAAATAAGACCTGAAAGTGAGCAAGTCCAAATGCCACTACTTTTATTTTCACTACAAGAATAATGATTATGTGTAGAGTGTCAATAAATGCCATAATCCATGATTAGTTAAACAGTTTAATCTTAACTTTTCATGCTTTCAATTTCATGTTTTAGATAGAAAATAAAGATTTGTCAAACAATTTAAGCTTGAAAAATTAGTAGATAGGTAGTGAATAATGAGGAGCTCAACAGTTTAATCTGAGCCCTCGGATGAAATAAGGTATATCCAGATATTTTTATGCTTTGAAATAAAAATGTTTTAAGGTTGTAAGCCTAAATGCACCTGCAAAATGAAGAAAAAATGTTAGAAATAGAAGTTGGGTAGGTAGAAAGCAGTGGAGGAATCATGTAAATAATACATCATCGGGAAAAATCACTAATTTCCCCTTGTTGATCAGATAAATCAATATTGCGGACAAGATTGATCTCCCTAGTACCAAAAGGTAATCTAGCAACAAACAACCAAACAAACCTATCTTTCTCTAGACATATGCGATTTACAAAAGAATACTATAAAGTTGTTAAAGCCTTACTGTAAATCCAATGCTTGTTCGAAGTAGTTGTCCTTCGGTCACTTGAAGGAGTTATATTTAAAGACCTACAGTCAAAAATAAGCAAACATTAAATAGCACCTATATAGTAAATATTATAAATCATGCCTATCATGGTGATCAAGGAATCCATGAAATAAACAGTTAATTAACAACTTATTGAGAAAAATGAATTCATTTGTATTAACTTTGAATAAAAGAAAACATTAAAACCTTAGCCTTGATGTTGAACAAGCCTTCCCAGGGTCCAAAGCAGGAATCTCCGCTACTCTGACAAGCCTTGCACTCTTCCAACCGAGAGAGATAGAGGTATGTGATCTTTCCTCACAAAATCTTAGTTAAATGAAGCTGAATCCCAACAGCACTTTACCTCAAATAATTCTAAAGCTTGAACTACCCTTGAGGCTACCCAATGCCTCTTTTTATAGTGCAAAAGAGGAGGTTTCAGTTCCAACTATGAAGCGATAGAATCCTCCTTCAAAGGGATAAGCTCCTCACATCAAGGGGTTAGCTCCTTAAGGCAAGGGATACATGAACCTCAAAAGAGCGGTTCTGCCACCATAAGATTCCTTCCAGAGGCTTCTAGAAATTACTGAAAGTGATATTTTTGAGTTTACTTGCGCCTTTTTAATATTTTACAGGGGTCTTCACCCTTAACACAGAAAAAGTGCGTTCAGATACGCAAGAGTCATGAACATTAGGTTCGGAACAGCAGGCAAGACAAAGAGAAAGTGTGATACCAGAGTTAAAGAGATTTTTGAGAACTTTTCTCTTATTTTTAAGGCTTGACATGAGGAACTGATGTGTTATACTTGCATAGGAGGAATTATGAGTGATAATGAGCTCATATAGTCAGCCGAATGTCAAGGTGACAGTTTTTAGTGCAACAGATTGCCCCTTAAAGTGTGAAGTCTGGAATAGATGAAGATGAAGTCTGTCATATATGAAGAGTGAAGTACTTTATAATTTCAAGTATCATCCTGTGGACACCCCAGTTAGAACCTGTAAAAACATTCAATGCAAAACATATATATGTGAACATATCATCGTTGAGGTAGGCATTCCCATACTCAGATCAAAACTAACTAGAAAATTGATTTAAACTGTTCTGATACAGGAATGATTTTCTATACATCAAAAATATAGACATGTGTAGACACAGTATGGATGCAGCCATCTGTTTATGAATAGTCCACTGTATAAATTAATAACAAAATTCCTTGTAGCCTAGATGGTAGAAACTAGATCCAGGGTCTTGATTTCCACTTCTCTAACTAGTACGATCCTATCCATGTGAATGAATGTGTCGAAATCGAACATGGTAGAAACCACTTGATTACCAGTCAATAATGTGAACTGTTAACAAGTGTGAGAGAAACCACCAGTAATGTCAATGGCTCTCAAAGTACTCATTATAATCCATGAAATGTGAATGAATGAGATGAAGTCGAACATGTCACGGAATCATTCGATCGAAGGTCAATGATGCAACCTGTTGTTGAAGGCGAGAAACCTACCATTAAGGGATGCAGATTCCAAGGTACTAACGATTTCTAGATCAATTTCCTAGATAATGAGCTATCGTCAATAGAAAGTGATCTGTCGTAGGCAAGCCTACAACATGAAATCATAGATCAAGTTTTGAAGAAATATATTGGCAAGGACTGACTCAGGGATGGTCAAAATGGAAGACAAATATTTTGCAGATGAATGGTTTTTTTTGAACTGTCCTCTTGAACACATAACGACACTGCAGATGGCTTGGTGACAATTGACCCAAAGCTAATACCCAGAAAATGGCTGAAGACTTTCAAAATGGTTTGATTAACTGTTAGGCAAAGGATTTCCCAGCCCAGGTGAACAAAAGTGTTGTGTTCAAGAGTGGTTAATCGACTTTTCGAATAATCAAAATACAACAAACAGGTTCATTTTTCTCTCTTTTCCCCCACCATTTCTGGCAAGTACCTCTTTATTTTTGACAAGCTTGAGGAGGATAACATTTTCTTGTTTATAAGCTCATCCTTCGGATGAGTCCAAATTAGTTTAAAATTCGAACCCTAAGAAGGAGTGGTTCGTTCCTGTTGAAAATTAAACAGGTCCTTTACTGTTAAGTTTTAACGAGTCCAGTATAGGAGAAACTCGGTGTTTTTCAGTTTTAGGGAGTCAGAAGAAAAACTTAAGAAAACTCCATGTGTGTACTTTTTCGTAAATTTAGTCTCTCGAGCCCGAAAAAGGATAAAATAATGCGGGAGAGAACTCTATTGACCGTAATTAGTCAATGTATACCTTTTTCGTAAATAGTCCATTTCAGTCCGTAAAAGGGGTAAACTTATACTGAAGGGACGATCATTCATTTACTTTAACGAGTTCGAACAATCAAGTACTCGGCAATCTTTTCATATTTAGAGAGTCTGAAAAGGGCTTAAAAGAGAACTCAGACGTTTCGCTTTTTCAGTAAGTTTTAACGAGTTCGAAAAAGGGATAAAAATGTACTCATGGTTTTCACTTTTTCGTAAGTTTTAACGAGTTTGAAAAAGGGATAAAAATGTACTCCTGTGGCCGACTTTCAATTTAATTTACGAGCAGGAAAAGACGGAAAGAACTTGGCATTTTCATGTTTTTTACGAGAATGAAAGATAGCAAAATAATCTCGGGATTTTCATGAGTTTAACGAGTCTTGAAAATAACCGAAATTGACTCAAGATAGGTTTCATTTTTACAAAAGCTTGAAACAGAGAAAAACTATGCTTTAGAGTGGTTTCATTTTTACACAAGCTTGAAACAGAGAGAAAACTATGCTTGATGCCCCCTAAGCGTAACTGCTAGAGCGCATGCCCCCCCAGCTTCATTTCATTCAACTAAGTACACTGCTGGTAATTAATAGCTGGATGGAATGAAGGTTCATTTACGAGATCATATGAAAGACCTGATCTAAAACTGTAAGAAAATTATGAAAAAACTGAAATAACTAACCTAAATATATGACTTAACATTTACGAGATCTAGTCAAAGACTCGACTCAATTAGGGGAGGATTTGTTTCATTTTTTAACGAGCTTGACACAGGAAAAGAACTATGCTCATGGCAACGTGTTTCATTTTTTAATGAGTTTGACACAGTAAAAGGAACTTTCCTAACCTATATGTTTCATTTTTTAATGAGGTTGACACAAGAAAAGAACTATCCTCGTATCTACTTTCTACAATATACCTATTTAACCTATTGATTCATTTTTTAATGAGGTTGACACATGAAAAGAACTGTCCTCATACCTGACTGATTCATTTTTTAACGAGATTGACACAGTAACAGGAACTATCCTCTGACCAGCCACTAATTCATTTTTTAACGAGGTTGACACAGTAAAAGGAACTATCCTCAGACCAACTGATTCATTTTTTAACGAGGTTGACTCAGTAACAGGAACCATCCTTAAACTTACTGATTCATTTTCTAACGAGGTTGACACAGTAAAAGGAACTATCCTCGGAAACTACTTGATCATGGCTTCCAACTGGAAGAAATACATGTCAATGGACACACTTTGATCATGGCTTCCAAGAGGTCTTCATCAGAAGGAAGGATAGTTCTCTTGAAGGAACACATGTCAAGGGACTCAAAAGGGATAAGAACATCACGTTCAAATAATCCCATAGAGTTTTCCATGTCAATTACTGGATCTAAGTCAAAGGAAGACGAGCAAACAGTGAGAGGCTCTCTTACATCGGTAATTGAAAACATGGGACTAGTTGCCACATAATTAACCCGTGGCGGGGTAGATACCACTTTCGAATCAGGAACATTTAGGGATGTCAGATTATTGGTAGTCGAAACAAGACTAGGGAACGAAAGCTGGTCTATAGTCACAATATTACCATTGTGAGGGAAAGACATCACACGAAAGAGTGTCGATACGACAGCTTTCATTGCATAAACATAGTCTCGCCCAAGGAGTAAATTGAAATCCAAGGGACCTTGAACTACCATAAGATCAATACAGACAATTTTACCTTCCAAAGTAATAGAAAACTTAGGAAGGATCCCTAAAGGTTCACTAATGGTTCTGTTAAAAGCTTTCAGATTCTGCGTAATAGGCACAAGCTGAGGGGAACCCAAAGCTTTCCAAGCAGTTGAGGATAAAATACTAACAGAAGCACCTTCATCTACTTGTGTGCGGTGTATGTCCCTACCACCAAAATTCACAATGATTTGGAAAGGGATGGAGGAAGGAAGACGAGGTTTTGTCAGTCTATTCCAATCAAAGGAAAAGACCTCAGTACTTGGAGGGGGTTCTGTAGAAACAAGTGAAATGCCCCCTAGCATAGAAGAATTTTATGTAACAAGAAGAACTTGAGCAGTATGAAGTTCAATCTCTATAGGGAGAATGGGATCGACCAAATGTGAAATCGAATCAACCACTTGATCAACTAATGGATCATCAACTTGAGTGATATGAGTTTCACTGTCCAATGGAAGAGTGGGATCGACTGTACTTGAAATTAGATCAATCACTTCGTCAGTTGACGGTAGGTTGGGAGAAAGTTTACGGTAACCAGTTGGAAATTCTTGCTGTGGAACAGTAAGTTTTTCCAATAATTTTGAGGCTTCATCCATGTGAGGGAAAATGTGAGTTTGATGACTCCCTTTGCATAACTTACAAGGAAAACTAACTTTACCCTTTTTCCCAGGAACCTGACTATCACTGGTTGATGGATCAATGGAAAGTTGATGAGATTTTTCTGACCATACTTCCAAGACCTTTGGAATACCAAGACAATTGATAAGGAATTGGTCACCCTTACAAAGCCTGCAAGGGTATTTGGGTTTACGATGCATGTTGGAGGTTTCCTCAACACTACTAACATTTACAGCCTTGGTTGGTTGGTTGACTTCTTTCTTATCTTGCTTCTTATTCTTCTTCTTCTTCCCTTTCTTCTTCTTCTTAGCCACCTGGTTACTAGCGTTAAGGTTTTCACCAAGCGAAGAGGAAGAAATGGAGGAAGAAGTATTATGCAAAGAAGGTAAAGGGTCAACAGAAGGTTGGTGATGTTGAGATGGTGAACTCTGTTGAGGTGAAGCATCCAATTGAGGTGGAACAATGGGAGTATTCAGGGCCAACGAAGTTGAAAATAACCATATCGGTAAACCTATTGTAAATCCAGGTAATGAAAAACGAGCCATATAAGGAGGACCAACATTTCCAAAGAAAGGAAAAGTACTAGGATTCTCGTTAAAAGGGGTTCCTTGGTTGGTAAATTCCGGAACAGTTGCCATTATATTCAACTTCAATGAATTTTTTTAACAATTTAAAACTAAAATTAACAATTCACAATTCACACCTAACAATTAAAATTCACAATTCACACCTATGGTCTCTAAAAGTAAAAACAAAAAAAATTAACACGCGCTATCAAATCTAGGAGTCAAACCACACAGAAATAGTAGATTCCCGCACTAAAAACACTAGTTGGTGATGAAATCCAACATCGTAGAATTTTAATGCAGAAATGGTGGTTAGAACAGTTACCCCGAAAACCTTCTTAATGAAACAAATTGGCACAAGTTTCTTCACAAAACCATCTCGAGTGAAGAGAACCCCCCAAAGAGTCCAAGTGAGTATAGTCGACGTCTGCTCCAGGTACAGTGAGATCTTTCCTTCACCGTCACCTTAGGAAATAATCTTAAGTTTATGGACACTAAGGTTACCAACAACAAAAAATACAACTGGGGGAACAATCTACGATTCGATTTTACGTGCAAGGGAAGAGTAACAAAGCTCAATCCCCTTGAAGGCTCCTCCACATGGTCAATCCGAGGTTTACAAACAAGTGACCCCAGGCTCCTCGACAATGGTTAATCCAAGGTTTATCATTTGTAATGCGCATAGATATTCTATCTTCCCCGATGAAACAGAATTGATTGTCTCAAAGGTTTGGACATGATCTCGTGATTAACTTCTTTAAGAGAAGCTTCCAAAAATGTACCAGTTACAATTGGATTTATTTCCTACCACAAGATTTATCTACTTGTTTGTTTTAGTTGCTTTGGAAAGTTAACTACAACCTATTCCAAAGCACTAATCCCGAGCTTGATTGGTGGAAAGAGCCCTAAAAATGTAAAAATTACTAGATGAATTTTAATTAAGCGTTGTGTTATTTAGGCTGTTATTACTCAAAAGGGTAAATGGATATGAAACCAATGGTGTTATGACCCGACCCAAAACTGAATACAATCGAATATGATAATGTAATATTTTCAATTCGATGAATCCTAACTAAAGAAAGGAGAGAGTTTCCATTCACTTCCAACGATGCAAAAAATTGATCACTAAGAGAAAATATAACAAATTCTCTAATGCACTAATTTCATCAAGAAAAACAAATGAAAATCAATTCCAATTTTTTTTTTTTTTTTTTTGTGTTTTTAAAACAAGCATAAAAACATCTAAATTCAAATCAAAGAAAACTGATCTAAATCTACGATTGATTTTTCAGAATGTAAACTATGTAGTTGTAATCTATGCATAATTCACTCATATTCTGAAAATGAGAA
>JAXQQM020070503.1:0-11400 GCA_034641835.2 Pinus albicaulis
ATGAGGCATCAAAGATATTTCTATACACTCGGAGAAAAAGGAGGCAATTGTGATGAAAGTGGACCTCCACAAAGCCTATGATTCTATAGACTGGTCCTATATTAGGCTTGTTCTACTCAAAATTGGTCTTCCAATCAGGATCATCAGGTGGAATATGACATGTATCTCCACGGTTAGTTTTGCTGTTATTATTAATGGCATTCCCACACAATTCTTTGTTGTTGGTCATGGCTTACGTCAAGGATGCACTCTATCCCCTCTGATATTCATCCTTATCATGGATGGATTCAGAAATATCATGCACAAGGCTGAGTAGAATGGCTATATTAAGGGTTTCTCTTTCTCTAACTCAGTTTCTTCCTCACACTCCTTGTTTGTGGATGACCTCTTGTTATTTGGTTATCTGAAACGGAACCATTGGTTCTATATTCACTATATATTTATGAGGTTCGAATCAGCAATAGGCCTTTCCATTAATAAGGGCAAGTCTTTCCTGTTATATGAATATGGGGACCTTTTGGAAATTGCCTTCATTGCGGACTTCATGGGGGTTGAATATAGAAAGGCTGCTGACGGGTTTACTTACCTGGGTTTCAAAATTAAGCCCTGTGGATACTTGATCCGTGACTGGATGTGGTTGATTGACAAGTTTAGGAGGAGGATCTTTAGGTGGACGCACGGATGGTTGTCCATTGAGGTAGGCTCATTATGATTGAGGCTGTTCTTTCTCCATGATGGTTTATTGGGGACACTTGTATTACCTTCCCGGCCGTGTGTACGGATGATCAATAGTATAATAGCCCGGTTTTTTGTGGGGGGGATCTCCAATTGGTTTAAAAATTTCACCTTTGCCAGGCCCAAAGAACATGACGGTTGGGGGATCACAGACACACGGATCTTCAATAAGGAGCACTTCTCATTAAGTCGTTAGGATCACATCATTATACATGGGAACGATATATATATATATGGAGCGCCATCATAAAATGCAAGTATATAGAGGGTGATGTTCTTCATCAGCTTTTATGTATGCAGTTCTCATTTCCTCGGTCAATTTCTACCATCTGGTGGAGCTTCAAGAAGATTCTGGTTTATGTGGCAGACCGGTTGGCCTGGCCTTTCAGGGATGGTGGCCGTATCCCATTGGGTTTCAAAAATATAATTGCTTTTCCTCCTAATTCAGGGCCATCGCCGCGTTTGCAATTCCGTTTGGCACACAGAGGTATTCTCTATCTATCTCAGACAATACGGTGTTGGTCTTTCGGGGCTTCTGAGTTTAAAAGCGCTCTACAGCTGGGTCTGGGGGAGGCAGAGGCTTCTGAATGGGATCAAGTGAGGGATTATCTGCGTGTTGCTGGGCTCCGCTGAGATATAGGGGGTGATCTCGTTGTGTGGGATGGCCCTTCGAAAGATGGCAGATTGATTGTCGAAGATATATACAGAAGTATAAATGCCTCTACATACCAAGGACAAATTTCCATGATTTTTCTCCCTTTCTGGCGCTGGAAAATTCCCACAAAGATTATACTGTTTGGCTGGTTGATCTGGCGGGGAAAGGTCTTGATTGGGGACAATCATGTTAAACGAGGTTATCATGGGCCGTTCAGATGCGTCATATGTTGTGGTGAGCTCGAGACCATTTCTCATCTCTTTTTTCGTTGCCCTGCTGTTCTCAGTTTGTGGTGGCTCTTTAGTTCTCACTTTATGGATCCTGCATGGTCCACTGGTGATTTCAACTCATCTGCTTTAGAATGGGACAAGCTGCGGGGCAAGTTCAGATCGCTGCTTTTCTTCCTCATATGGGAGGTATGGTTGGCAAGGAATGGGAGGTATGGTTGGCAAGGAATAGGTTGTTATTTGATGATGTTCCTTTTTCAGATTCCTGGCATTTTCTCTGCAATCATGAGGTGGATGGATGATCGTCCTTCTCCAGTTGTTTCCATATGGGATGGCTCCATTTGTATCTGACCTCATGAGATGGCCATTCCGGCCATATATTTTGATGGTGCATGTGTGGAAGGTGTTATGGGATGCGGCGCCTCGATCAAGTTGTCTCAGAGGGAGAGGATCCACATTTTCTGGAACAGGGGCCCGAGGTCTAATAATAAAGCTGAAATCATGGCCCTCTAGGGTGGCCTTTTAGCAGCCTCCAATCTCCAGTTGCTGGATGCTCATGTATACGGGGACTCTAAGGTTGTAATTGGATGGGTGACAAACACTATCGCTATGATGTACCCGACTTTACAAGAGTGGGTGCATAGGACGCGCAGATTATGGATGATACTGAATAGGCCACCCATCAGCGATATTTTCAAGGAGAACAACACCAGGGCTGATGGGCTCTCCAAAAAAGGCATCAACTCTGATTTTGGTTTAATGTAGGTGTCACACTACAAAGATGGAATCCAGATCTGGCAATCTTTTATTCCGATTCCATAAGTATGGCGAACTGGCGGAGGTAGGTGACTATTTTTCTCTTTACAGGATTTCTACGACAGGTATACTTTTTGGTCTTTCAGGCGAGCCTGCTATGTACATGATGCGCTCTCACAGATTGGGCGGCTCTCCAAGGTTTTGCAGATGTTTTTACAGGCTATTATCTTAAATCTTAATCATTTAAACAATCTTCCTAAATTTTGATAGGTCTTTGCTAATGGTTATCTGCTGATGTATATCAATATTTGCTATATTTCTTTTGTTTCTGCTATTTCTACAGGGATGTATGAGATAGATTTCCTGATGGGATGTGGTTTTAACCCCCGTAATCTGATGTCCACTGTACTTTTGCCTCTCTTTCTTAGATAGGTACAATACTGCCGGATGAAATGTATCGTCTTTCTCGCTGCCATAGCTGAGAATATCATATTATGTGTAAATGAACTGATCAATATTAAACATCAACGTTTTCTACTGAAAAAATAAACATCATCCTCTACAACTCGTCATTAGTTTTCAAAATTTCAATGTTATTGCATGATTGATGTCTTTCGCGCGGCCAATAATGATGCCAACATAGATGAACCAACCATCATTGGGGAAAGCAATTTTGAGAAGCAAAGGCATGTTCACCTTGCGTGGATATTGGTATTTGATCAGTCTTGGAGCTACGAAGTGTTTACGTGCGGGTGTTTTTAGTGTGATTTTTTGGAGTTTAGTCGGAATCCAGTGAAACAATTTGAGGTAAAATCTTGGTTTTTGTTATTTAAACTAGTTTTTTGACTCTATATATGGATTCAACACCCTCAAAAACTCCTAGGGCACTTCCATTGTGCAAGGTTAGCAATCAAAATTCTCTTTTCAATAAATTCCTACCGGATTTTAGAGAAATTACACCGGAAAAAGCCACCGTAAAAGCCTTCAAAAAGTCGCACTAAAGACTACTCATTTACGTGCTTTTCAACATTCTATTCATACGGCTACGAAATCTTAGGTCAATTATTTCGTTTCAGTTTAACTTTACATGAAGGATATATATTTAGGAGAGAAGCCCAGAAAACTCTTTCTTCAAAGATCTACATTAGTAATTTGGGGGATTTATCCCATGAAGTTGCTCTTGGGAAACCTCAAAATTTGTTATTTTTGAGGAGTTGCTTGAAGAAAAGCATGTTAATCGCACAGAGGAGTTATATTCCAAGAGAAAGAGGAAAACCAAGGTGCGAATTTCTCATCATCTCATTCCTTGAAGGCCTCAATTGCAAGCCTATATCTCAAAATATGCTCATTGGGTTGTCCACAATAGTTTTTTTTTTTTGGATTGACTTACCACCCTGCATTTCAGAAGTTAATCCCAATTCATGAATTTGATCCTTCAGAAGTAGATCCCAAAACATGAAAGGTATGTTGTTCAGTTATCATTCAAAGGGGAAGGATACTTCATTGTAGTTCGAAAGGGGCACCAATGCTGACATGAAAGCCTTTACAATTGTCTTTGTAGATGTTTGTGGAAGAAGTGATGGAACTTGTGGAACTGGCACCTCTAAGACAATCAATTGTGTGTGTTCCTGCCGTAGATGGCCTTTCAACTTAACAATGTAAAAGGGTTACAATAGTTGTTACAAACCCATCGATTATCTTCATGGATAAAATCACATCAGGACTCGATGCCCGAGCTACGGCTATTGTAATGAGAACAGTACGGAAAACTGTTGATACTGGGCACATTGTTGTTTGCACAATTCATCAATCTAGCATTGATATCTTTGAGGCATTTGATGAGGTATGGGTTAATATGTAAAGAGTACTCATGTGCAGGGGAAGATTCTGAAGTTCGTCTTTCCACCTTGTAAAATATCACATCCTCTGTCTTGCAGCTCTTGCTAATGAAAAGGGGAGGACAAATCAGATATGCAGGACTAGTTGGGCATCATTCTTACAAGATAATCGAGTACTTTGAGGTAAGGAAGACTATATTTGGTCAAAATCTTCTGCATACCTCGTCAAAATCTTCTTGTAAAGCTGTAATCTACGATGAGGAATGAGTGGGTTTTGAGTAAGTTTGACATAATATAATATGAAATTTATAATTAAAGATTATGTATGTATTTACAAACTATTACAATTAAGTAATTAAAGGTAAATTTAGTGTTATTTAAGAAATGAAAATTATGAACATTCATCATTATTACTCAAGATAAATCATGTTCTGTGAAATAATTTCACGTATTTTAAAAAATTTCATTATTAATTTAATGTTTTATATATTAATAAATACTACTCATGAATAATAAAATAGTTGTAACATAAATAATATATAAAAAAAAAACCATGTCTTTTTGGAATAATAAAATAGCTGTAAAAAAATAATATAGAACAATAAAAACTATGTATATTTGGATGTATGAAAATTTAGATACATTCTATTAAGTAAAATTTTAAAAGAATAATGGTTATAAACAATTAAAATTAATTTTATTAAGTAGTCAGTTTAGGTATATATTATTTATGAGAGGGATCAATTCTCTATTCACTCTAAAAGAGGTTTACATATGAAGACATTTGATCCATCTTGGCTCTTGGTATATCCATAGTCAAGATTGATCTAGGCCATCTTAATTTCTCCCTTTAAATAAAATATATTCCACATGAATACCATGGGTCAATAGCATGGGTTGTTTTTATAGCTTATTATTATTTTATTTAATTATTTTTAGTTTTTTATTGTATTTTGACCTAGTTAAAATGTTCATTACATTATGTCAAGCTTTTTATTTAATTTACTTTTATTTTTATTTTTGTGTAATTTGACATAGTCAAAATGTTAAACATGACATTATAACATTTCTATTATACACCTAAAATCAATCTAAATTATTAAAAAGAAAACAAAAAACTAACATTATAAAAAAAATATATAAAACTATTTACTTGTGGATCTAATGGCCTAAAACTAGATTGAGAGTCAAGATTGATCTAGGCCATCTTAATTTTTCCTTTAAATAAACTATATTCCACGTGAATACCATGGGTTGTTTTTATAACTTATTATTATTTTATTTTTTATTTTTATTTTTTATTTTATTTTTACCTAGTTAAAATGTTCATTACATTATGTCAATCTTTTTATTTACTTTTATTTTTTATTTTTTGTATTTGACAAAGTCAAATGTTAAACATGACATTACAACATTTATATTATACACCTAAATCAATCTAACTTATTAAAAATAAAAAAATAAAACTAACATTATAAAAATAATATATAACTATTTACTTGTGGATCTAATGGCCTAAAACATTTCAATCGTCTAACATTTGATCCAATGACTGAGACATGGACACATTGGCAACTAGGGAAGTTGTTTTCAAATAACTATGTATACTAGCAATTGCACCTAATGTTGCAAAGGAAACGCGTAAGGAAGAAGCTAGAAAGAAATCAATTGTAATTAATTTGACGTTAAACAGAGAAATTAAGATATTGATTGTCAAAAATAGATATAAAGGAATTAGGATACAGATAGCCAAAACAACAAAAACTGATGATGTTTAAAAGAATGTTGGAGGGATAGAAACTATAGAAAAACCAAAATAAAATCTTCTACAAGAGAGAATGGAATTGATGTAGTTGTGGGTCAAATATAAGAGAATATCTAACATATATAAGAATGAAAAGGGCCCAAAAATGACAAAATATAGTTGTCAGAGGTGGACAGTAAGGATGCCTCTGTAAATGGTATCTATGTAAACTTACCATTAATGATAGTTGGCCCTGCATTGGAAAAGTATTCTAACACTCCCCCTTGAGTGAAATGTAAGAGTAAATGCAGCAACCCTCATTCGTGTTTGGTTGAATTCTGTTGGCAACGGAAACATATAATCAGAAGCTAAAGCCTGTGATGTGTCCTCCTGACTGTAGCCTCCTCATCTCCCACTATCCATCTGCCTTTTAATGTACCACTACTTATTCAGCTTACAAGATACATATAACCAAAACAACAACAAACAATGATTTTTAAAAGCACATTGCAGGGATAGAAACTATAGAAAAACCAAAAGAAAATGTTCTAGCTGTAGGTCAAAGGGGGAAAGAACAGAACAATCTGTGAGGCAGAGTGACCTACGTGAGGGATTATGGCCTTTATGCATGTTAAGGAAAATATTGGAGAACATGATGAAGTCTACAAGGATAGAGCTGGAATGAAGAAAATAGAAACGTTGTCAAATAGTGTTATGAATATGGTACATAAAATTTGGTTTCCCCAAAGGCCAATATAACTAATTTAAAATGAATTTGTGCAACATATACATATGCACAAATTTCCCTCTGTTTTGCAGGTAATTTTATCTGAAACTATATACATATGTTTATGTACTATATTTATTGTGGCTTAAAATATCGATAATCGTGTGTGTCTATATATATTGAATATATATATTATATATATGACCATATGCATTTTATGATAAAAATTGTAATAGTTTATAGTGAAAATGCATGGTTATGGGGCATAGGTATTTTATTTTACCCCTAATAATACATAAATTTCAAAGGAGAATCTGATGCATTAGGCTAGTGATTTTATGCAGGAATCTACACAAGCTTCTTGCAATGGGTTTCTAATTTTTCTATTATTTTATCAATTTTACCTTTCTTTTGATCTGGGTATTGTTGCTCAAATTATGTTATGTTAGATTTTTATTTCTTGGTTTGTTTTCTGTCTAGGAGTATCGTGAATTTCTGAGTGTTTTGAGTTCATTTGTAGGACTAGTTGGACATACCTATATAGATTTTAAGGGATTACTTGCAGAATAGACTATTCCGAGGGCATGGGTTTTATTCTCATGCAGAAAACTCTGGAAATTGTTCATAGTTTGAGTTTATTTTTCTACCAAAAAGCTGGTTGAATTTCGAGATTGAGCTCAGTTTTAGTCATTACAATATTCTTTTCAAAGCAGAATGTATTCAACATTTTTTTTGAGGAAGGTGTTGACAATGGGTCGTTGTTTTGCAGATTGTGAAGGAGTTGAAGGAGCTTGGCAGGATTGTAATCCCTGTTACAGCCATGAACTGTGTGGTTTATGTACGTGCGATGGTGTTGGTTCTATGCTTGGGAAGATTGGGAAGTCCAGAATTGGCAGGAGGTGCACTTTCAATAGGTTTTACCAACATCACGGGCTACTCAGTTCTCTTTGGTTTGGCTTCAGGAATGGATCCTGTTTGCAGCCAAGCATTTGGTTCTAAGAATTGGGATCTCATAGGCCTTTCTCTGCAAAGGACCATACTGATTCTTCTTACAGCTTGTGTGCCCATAGGCATCTTATGGCTCAATTCAGAAAACATCATGCTGTGGATGGGCCAAGATGCCGCCATCACAGCAGTTGCAAGCACATACTGCCTATTTTCGCTCCCCGATATTCTTACAAACAGTCTCCTGCAGCCTCTTCGTGTCTACTTTCGATCACAAGGCATTACCACGCCTATGATGTGGTGCTCTGCTCTAGCAGTAGTTTTGCATATACCTCTAAATATCATCCTAGTCTTTGTTTTTAAATTTGGTGTGCCATGGGTTGCAATTGCTGCAGTTCTAACGAATCTCAACATGGTGTTCCTCTTGGTTGGGTACCTCTACTTCTCCAAAGTATACAAGAGGAGTTGGACTCCTTGGTCTGCTGATTCTTTCAGAAAATGGTGGCCTCTCCTAAGCCTAGCCCTTCCAAGTTGCTTTGCAATATGCCTTGAATGGTAGTGGTATGAGATCTTGACTTTGTTCGCTGGTTATCTCCCAATAACAGTACCAGGGTCTGTGTTGATAAGCCCAAATGCAATTGCCAGCTTCTCACTATGGTGGCTAAGAAGTTGTTCTTTCTACTCTTCCTCTACATCATTCAAGACAAAACTTGTGTCAGGCACATATCCTGCTGCCTTAATCTGCAAGGTCTCTCACATATCTTGAAGTCAATAGGAACTTAAAGCTCTCCAACATTCCCATCTTCGGTTTCTCCTGTAAACATTACAAGAGGTCAAATTATAGAACCCAACGAAACTTATGTACTTAACAGATTACATTTCAATAACTGCAAGAAATTAGTATATAGATATACCTTCTTCTTACGAACTTCTCCCTTGGGAAGTGAAGGATCATCCACTACATATTTATTTACCCACCAGTAGATTGCACATATGACAAGCCCTAACCCCACCACTATGCTCATCATTGCCTTCAAGGACATTGCCCAACCATCCACGCCAAGCCCCATATTCTTACGCATATTGGAGAAATACTTAACAGTTCGCCCTGAAAAAACCAAGGCTATATTGGCTCCAAGGCCAAACAGAGGGTAGAACTGCTTTGCTTCATCCACTGTTGTAATCTGCAATCAGCCCAAAAAACTCATCCCTTATATTGGTACAAATTGTATCCATTTTCATTTTTAAAATAACTTATTTCAGATATAAATCCAAAAGACATGTTGCATCCATCAATAGAAGTGAGTTGCAATTACCACAATGCAACTCAATCTACAGACCAGAATAAATTTTCAGATTATCTTTTTATTGGACACTACTCTGACAACTTCCATCATCTTCTGTAGTAAATCTATCCATAAAAAAACTCATTCCATTTTTTCAGAATAACTTCCTTCACTTTTTTGAACAGAAGCCTACTAGTAGTTTGCATTGGAAAACTACTTCTTTGCAAAGAACGTGCAATAAGCCTAATTTGCACTCCTCTGCTTTAGAAGCTTAGATGCATACATTATTACAGTCACATATAGTGCTATATCATGATATGTCTATATTTTTGCATTAAAAACGGTTCTGTTCTGACGATAAACCTAGTTTTTCCTTCCATGCTACTGATCTTTGAGTGGATATCTGTAAGAAATATAGAATCAAATCTACTAGATAAGATAGATATACATATTACTAGAAAATATATACCATATTTGACCTGCATAGAACAGATCAACGTACCCCGGCAGGAAAAAATTAGACAGGGGATAGAGGGTTAGTGTTGCTTGAGATAAATACTTGATTGGCGAATCCCCAAAACAACACCGATACCACCACACTGCCCCAAAGCTCTGCCATGACATAGAATAAACAGAAAGACCATATCCGAAGAATGGCAATGGGACCTAGAAAGCTAGGCCCTAGAAAATTTAGTAAGGAATCTGCCAATGCTGTGGGATGGATGAGATTATTTAGTGGGTACATCACGAAAGCAAATGTCCCAAAGAAGGCAATGAAGGGCAATATACAGGAATAGAAAAGAGCCTTCTTTGATAAAACATTTGAAAGCTTGGTGTAAATAACCATGAACCCAATGGCCATTGGAAAATTAACCCTATCTTGAGAAATGGAATGATCTCAGCACTGCTTCCCTTGGCAGTCACCACTAGCACATCCTTGGTGTCTCTCAGAATCGTGTAGTTGAAAAGAATGCAGAAGAACATCATTCCAAGAGGGATCACCTTCTTCAGTGTGATGGGCTCAACTCCCAGGAATTTCTTCGGGGCAGGCACAAACTTCTGCGCATCGCTACCACTCGCATCAGCAACAATGGCCTGAGGGGCCCTGCATATTCAAAAAGGAAATCTGCCATGCATTCTCCTAGATCTGCATTGTCATGAAATCTACATGAAAAAAGCAGAGAATCCCATACATTAGCATCACATGACCCTCTGCTGGAAAGGATTTCATGCGAACCAATAACAAATAACATCATAACATTCAAAGGGATTCATAGATAACCCTAAAACAACAGAAAAACGCTAAATCTGGCAAGCATACTGTCGGACAATAGAAGTACAAAACAATACCAGAGCATTTAAGATAGTATGCAGTGACTCCAATGGCCAAGAGAACCGCAGATGCGCAGTTGCCTGCCCCTGCCATTCTTGCTCAACGCTCACAACGAGCTAAGAAACAAACCTCTGTTATCAACACACAGACAGCACAAAAACCCTACGCCTCTTTGAAATTCGAGAAACGTGCAATAAGCCTAATTTGCACTCCTCTGCTTTAGAAGCTTAGATGCATACATTATTACAGTCACATATAGTGCTATATCATGATATGTCTATATTTTTGCATTAAAAACAGTTCTGTTCTGACGATAAACCTAGTTTTTCCTTCCATGCTACTGATCTTTGAGTGGATATCTGTAAGAAATACATAATCAAATCTACTAGATAAGATAGATATACATATTACTAGAAAATATATACCATATTTGACCTGCATAGAGCAGATCAACGTACCCCGGCAGGAAAAAATTAGACAGGGCATAGAGGGTTAGTGTTGCTTGAGATAAATACCTGATTGGCGAATCCCCAAAACAACACCGATACCACCACGCTGCCCCAAAGCTCTGCCATGACATAGAATAAACAGAAAGACCATATCCGAAGAATGGCAATGGGACCTAGAAAGCTAGGCCCTAGAAAATTTAGCAAGGAATCTGCCAATGCTGTGGGATGGATGAGATTATTTAGTGGGTACAACACGAAAGAAAATGTCCCAAAGAAGGCAATGAAGGGAAATATACAGGAATAGAAAATTTGGCGGCATACGCATTCGGACGATAGAAGTACGAAAACAATACCAGAGCATTTTGGACAGTATGCAGTCACTCCAATGGCCAAGAGAACCGCAGATGCGCAGTTGCCTGCCATTCTCGCTCACGCTCACAACCAACTAAGAAACAAACCTCTGTTATCAACACATAGACAACACAAAAACCCTACGCTTCTTTGAAATCCGAGAATGTCCAGGTCGGCCAATGCCCTACCTTCATAACTGCATTGTAAACTAATTTTTGGATCAAGGGTTGAAAATGTTTGAATCGTCTAACATACAATCTAAGGGTTTCACATTATGACACGATGCACATCTGACACATCTGACAAAGTTGTTTTTGAATATGCGCACTTATACAGTAAATATTTTATTGTCTA